>MCJB01048797.1:0-29930 GCA_002018475.1 Nicotiana obtusifolia
AGGGTATGTAGTTACAACGCATATAGGGTGACTTTGGAAATATGGTTTTAACTTTCTAGAAGCGCTTAACAGGGCTAGTGCTAGTTTTTCTAAATGTGGGTATCTCGTTTCCGCTTCTCCTAATGTCCTACTAACATAATAAATGGGGAACTGGGTGCCCTGTTCTTCCCTAACCAAAACTCCACTTACGGCTACTTCCGATGAGGCAAGATACAAGTAAAGCAATTCGCCTAATTTTCGCGTATGTAGTAAAGGTGGGCTAGAGAGGTACCTTTTGAGTTCTTCCAAGGCGCGCTGGCATTCCGGTCCCCATGTAACGTCATTTTTCCTCTTCAACAAACTGAAAAATTGATGGCTCCTATCCGATGACCGGGATATGAACCGACCTAGAGCAGCGATTCGACCGGTGAGCCTTTGAACGGATTTTACGCTGTCGACGATTTTTATGTCCTCGATAGCCTTTATTTTATCTGGGTTGATCTCGATTCCCCTGTTGGAGACCATAAATTCGAGAAATTTCCCGGATCCTACTCCGAATGCGCACTTCTCCGGATTTAGCTTCATGTTGTATCTTCTCAAAACGGTGAAGGTTTCCTGCAAATGACTAAGATGGTTCTCTGCTCGCAGGGACTTAACTAACATATCGTCAATATAAACCTCCATTGTTTCCCCTAGTTGGTTTTCAAACATTTTATTAACTAGGCGCTGGTAAGCGGCACTAGCGTTCTTAAGTCCGAACGGCATTACGTTATAGCAATAGGTGCCGTACTTGGTGATGAAAGACGTTTTTTTCCTGATCGTCCTTGTCCATCCAGATCTGGTTGTATCCGGAGTAGGCATCGAGAAAACTTAACGTCTCGTGGCCAGCCATAGCATTGATCATTCGATCGATGTTGGGCAATGGAAAAGAATCTTTGGGGCAAGCCTTGTTCAAATCCTTGTAATCTATGCACATCCTCAACTTATTTCCCTTTTTTGGTACTACCACTACGTTAGCTAGCCATTCAGGATATTTTACTTCCTGGATGGATCCTATATTTAGTAATTTAGTTACCTCTTCGTGGATGAAGGCCTGTTTGGCTTCGGACTGAGGTCTTCTTTTTTGCTTGACCGGCCGGAATTTTGGATTGACACTCAGCTTGTGTGTTGCGATCTCCGGGGTATGCCTGTCATATATAAATGGGACCAAGCAAAGGAATTTTCGTTAGTTGCAAGAAAAGAAAGTAATTTTCTCCTGAGCTCGGTATCTAGGCCCGAGCCCAGGTATACCATATGATCGGGTGCGTCGGGCCAGATAGGGATCTGTTCCAGTTCTTCGATCGTTGATTTGGTCGCATCGGTTTCATCGGGGATCACGAAGGACCGGGGAACCCCGAAGTTGTCTTCGTCAACTGAATCCGGTCCCCCTTCCTCTGTCGAAGGCGGCTGTTGTGATTGCTATTTGGACTCTCGATCAGGGCCCGCTGGTTTTGTTGTTCCATCGATCGCAAACATCTCCCTTGCCGCATGTTGTTCCCCATAGACGGTTATGACTCCTCCCTCCGATGGGAACTTCAGCATCTGGTGTAAGGTGGATGGTACAGCCCTGATGTCATGTATCCATGGCCTACCGAGCTGGGCATTATATCTCATGTTGCCCTCTATCACACAAAACTTTGTCGCTTTGGTCGTCCCGGCAATATCAATCATTAAAGTTATTTCTCCTTTTGTCGTTTCTGCGGCCATGTTAAATCCGTTGAGTATTCTAACTTCGAAAACGATTTGACTGGTCAATCCTAGTTGTTCGACGACCTAAGACCGGATTATATTGGCCGAACTACCGGGGTCGACCAAAACACGCTTTATCCGAGTATCCCGTACCAGCATAGATATCACTAAAGCGTCGTTGTGGGGTTGTATCAGGCCATCGATCTCTTCATTGCTAAAGCATAGAGTCCCCTCGGGTGCATAGTCTCGGGTTCGTTTTTCCCGAGTGATTGAAATTTTTGTGCGCCTTAACATCGGGACTTGGGGCATATCCACCCCTCCGATTATCATGTTTATGGTATGCTTCGGTTCCTTCTGATCAACCGGTTTACCTCGGTTTTCATAATGATTCTTAGCTCGATCACTAAGAAATTCCCGAAGGTGACCATTCTCAAGCAACCGGGCTACTTCTTCCCGTAGTTGTCTGCAATCTTCAGTTCTATGACCGTGTGTACCATGATATTTGCACACGAGGTTCGGATCTCTTTTAGATGGATCCGTTTGTATAGGTCTGGGCTACCTAGTGTCTTTGATACGCCCAATTGCCGATACCAGAGTTGCTGAATCGACGTTGAAGTTGTATTCGGACAACCGGGGTGCATCTTGTCGATCACCTAATTTTTCGAAGTTAGTCTTCGGCAGTGGCCTTCTATTTCTCTCATATTTATTTTCTTGTTTCGAGAACTTGGGTCCTCCCGAAGTAGCTCACCGGTCTTCCGGATAAGGTCGGTGTCTGTCTCTATTTGACCTCGGTTCTCGAAGATTACCCCTTTGAGATCGGTCGAAATTCTTGATAGTATACGAAGAACTTGAACCCGCTCCGACCTGATCGTCTTCTATTCTGATCTTTGACTGATATCGGTTATGAATATCCGCCCAGGTGATCGCCGGATACTCGATTAAGCTTTGTTTAAGCTGCCTTGAAGCCGCCGAACTGTGGGAGTTCAACCCTTGGGTAAAATCCTGCACCGCCCAATCATCCGTGACCGGAGGTAAATCCATCCGCTCCATCTGGAACCGAGACACGAATTCCCTAAGCGTCTCATTGTCGAATTGCCTTACTTTGAACAGATCCGATTTCCTCGTTTCTACTTTAATGGCTCCTGCATGAGCCTTTACAAATGCATCGGCCAACATAGCAAACGAATCGATAGAATTCGCTGGCAAATTATGGTACCATGTCATCGCACCTTTAGATAGGGTTTCTCCGAACTTCTTCAACAAGACAGATTCGATCTCGTCGTCTTCGAGATCGTTTCCCTTTACTGCGCAAGTATACGCTGTCACGTGCTCATTGGGGTCCGAAGTCCCGTTATATTTAGGGATGTCGGGCATTCGAAACTTCTTCGGGATCGGCTTCGGAGCAGCACTAGACGGGAACGGCTTTTGCACGAACTTTTTGGCATCTACACCTTTAAGAACTGGAGGAGCGCCCGGTATTTGGTCGACTCTTGAATTGTATGTTTCGACCTTTTTGTTGTTATCCTCAACTCGTTTGGTTAATTCTTTGAGCATTTTGATAATTCCGGAGTTAGCTTCCGAACCGCTCTCATTTTGTTGTGCTGAGACCGGTTCGCCTTGTACTGGTGCAGCATGTGGCGGGACATTATCCGTTCCCACCTGGTTCTGAACTCGATTTTGCAACTGTGCTATCGCTGCCTGTTGATTTTGCAGCATCTCAAAAATCGTTCTGAGGCTAATTACTTCCTCTTCATTTTCCTGCATTCCTGAACGATTTTCGCCCCGAACACTGTGTGAAGAGCCCGGCACCTGGTTGGCATCGAATGCCATTTGGGAATTGACTTCTACTGGACCTTCATGCTCGGGTACGACATCATCTCCAACTCGATTGCTGAGTTCATTGTTGTTTGGGACTGATTGTGCCATGTTTAACCTGGTGACCTGAAAAACAGAAATTTTTACAAAGAGCAAGCGTAAAATTGTGTTTGAAAAAGGACGTATCAAAGGTTTACTGATATCCTTGGCCCCACGGTGGGCGCCAAACTGTTTACCCTGTAAATCGGGTAACAATTGAATTTTGTTCGTGGTATTAAGGATCCGTAAACCAGTTGATATTTGAATAACAATGTAATAAAACAACTAAAGTACTAAGAAAGAAAGACTGAACCGTTGGTGCTGGTGAAGAAAATAAAGATCTATAAATCCTTCTGGGAAATAATAATGTCTATATTTTGATAGTTAAAGAGAGAAGAACTTTTATTCACGTTTTTCAGATGATCACAACTATGAGCCAAAATCCCTTCTTATAGGTTACAATTACTGATACAAACATGGTAAGTTATTGATTATGGGATAAATCCCGTAAAATCTGTAATAGAATCTCCCCAAATCACGTTGTAACGGTTGAGATGGGCTAAATGTGCGGCTTGAGTCCGGTCTCCGATCTTCGGTCCTATGACATCTCCCAGTCGGTCGCACCCTATTCCGGTTGCGTCGAATACCGGACCCATCTCTTCTTTATCCATAAACCCGATGTCCACATCGTAACTCTTTCTAATTGGGTCAGTCCTGACCCGAACCTGTATAGCAATACTTTACCCAATACATATACATTTCTCAAATTTGACAATGAAAACAATTAGTATAGATAAGCTTATCAAAATGTATGTTTTGTGATCTTAGAGCTTCAGCCTCAACTGCAAAATCTACTCAAATCTTCAAAAATTGCCGCTTACCATATTTCTGAATTACTGATGGTGTGGAAAGACACATTTGTTTAATCTAGAATCAAGAAAGACACTGACCATCAATTCCACAAAGTTCCTTTCATGATTTTGTTCTATTATTAAAAATGGAAAGAGTAAAATCATGCCAATGGGCTATGGGTAAACTCTTCTTTTCCTAGTTAAAATGACGATTTATTGAAATCAACCACTCCTCCCTTAAGTCATGTCATTTGGATATAGCAAACAAAACATGGTTTTTCTTTATATTAAAAAGGGATCATCTTGTTTCACTGATTATTGAGAGCCTAACTTCATTACGGAATCTACTTTGCTTTATCTTCAACTAAATAATAAAAATTTAAGTTTATCCCTATAAAAATAAAAATAATAATAAAGGTCTATACACTCCAACCACTCGAATCATGCACTCTACAAACACTATTCTTATGTAAAGGATAAGGAAGTTAGAATGGATGGCCATGAAGGAAAGGTAAAGTTTTTAATTGAAGTATCCTAAATTACTTTTATGATAACTAAATATGTTGACGACGACCTGTGGAGGACGAAAATTCCCCTCTCGTGGAGGACGAACTTGAAAGTGGATTAAGACGTGACGGGCAAATAATGAGAGAGAAAACAAATATTGATTAGATCAATACAAGAAAAAAAATACAGACACTGCTTAATAATATGAGTTTTATTTAATTTTATTTATTCTTTGGATAAGTAAAGAGGAAAAGTGCCGTGCTTGAAAAGCCCTATCTAGCTTGCGACCAAGAAAAGCCTGCCAAACGGAGAATGAAAAAGAGAAGGCAAAAGAAAATATATAGGATTATATGACTAGATCGATCCTCAAGACATTGATTTATCATTTATTCGTCCTATTCCTCCCTAGAAATTTTTTATCCTTAAGAACAAACTACCACGAATGAAATTATTGACTTGTCAATATACATGAAGTCGTGCTATTTGGCAACCTATTCGACCCTAGAGCTATATGTCGGAGTGGGAGTTTGGCAACTAGTAATAGAACTTCAAATTGTTCATGGTAGAGTATGAAAACAAACATTTCCCTCTTGCAAAATTTATATTTTTAATCACTCTCAAAAATAATAGTCAATAAAACATATATTTTTTGGCTAGCGAATGCAATTAATTTCGGCCTACCGATCAATTTTGTAGTTTGCTCCTTTTTTCTCTTCAATCATCCGGTATTTAAAGCCTTGATCCGACTCATGAAGATCCACGGGGAATAAGCAATTGTAACGTGAAACGCTTCCTACCAAAAAGTTTTATATTGTCAAGATTAGAAATCAAAATCTTTGATTAACAATTAAGAGATCTCACAATAACCTAAAATATAAACATCAATTTTGTAGGTAAACCGGCCCTTCGGCACCATCCACCAAAGTAGTAAAAATGGGTTTTCTTCTTCTAATTTTCTTTTTGTTTAACAAATTAAAGATTGAAAGTTTTTATTCTTTATCTTCATTTTTAATTTATCTCAAACGAACAGAGCCTTACTTATTGAGGGGAGTAGCGAATAATAATAGATCACAAAAAGTACTATCAAAGGATTTTGGTTGACTTAAACTCAAATAATCTACTATATTCGTTTTAAAAAGATTGTCCTAGTTTGATTTGACACAAATTTTTATTAAAAAAAAAAACTTTTAAGATATGTAATCTTAAATAAGTCATATTATTTGTGTGGCTATAAATACTTCCTATTATGAAGCTATTGAAAGGTGTCAATCTTTTCTAAACGAATCTTTTTGAGATAGAAGGAGTAATTATTAGAAAAAATCTCACATAAAAACAACTCAGCACCCTACTTGCAATTTAATGGCTCATATTCAAGTTTACAAACGCATAGCCCAAAGAGAATAGGCCCATATCCGAAAAGGGGCATTTCTTTTCGTTCTTTGGATTCTGAAAAATCTAAAGCGAGATTTTCTCTCTTTCTTTCCATTTTTCTTCCACAAATTTTTATACCTACAAAAACGCTATTTCACACCCAATGCAAGTCCAAAAACCTAGAAGTTCTTCTTCATCAAGCTCGAAATAACAGCAATCAAACACAAAAATTGAAGTTTTTTTGCTACAATTAGCGCCATTCGTGATTTTAATCCTTTTGTTTTTGCTGCAATTTGTGATTTCATCATTTTTTTTTTCCATTGTAGTTTTATTGGGTTTACATTCTTCACAGTGGTGACTGAGATGACAATAAATTTGTCAATTCCATTGGTGATTGTGTATTTATCGAGTCTACGTTCAGTTTCAATAATTTAGTTAAAGCAATTTCAACCATATTAGAGTTGATTCTGAGTTAAATATATTTGACATTAAGTTTTTTCAAAATGATGGTTTGCCACCTATCCTAATTTACAGCGATACCCGTGTTCGGGAGTATATTGAATTAAAGAAGAAATTTTTGAATCTCACTGAGTATCTATTGTATGTGACTATGAAAGAGATTCATGATAATTGTTTGGTTGCAAGTTCCTGTTGTATAAATAAAGACAAATATATAAATAATATTAAAGATGCATCCACAATTGACATCATTGAGGATAGACTTGATATTGAAGTTACTGAAAACACGGATTATAGTATAATAGATAATATGTTAAACTATGTGGTTGAGGAGGATTAATTTTATAAAGATAAAGAGACAATTGTTAGTGTGATAAAAAAACTTGGTTGTGCGTGAGAAGTTCCAATTGAAGGTGAAGAGATCAAGCGCAATAAGGTATGACAATAATTGTATATTTATATATGTATTAATATGTATAAAGTAGTATATATTTGTATAGAGGTGTATTTAGCACTAGAATATTATATTCCGTTCTATATATGTATAGATGTGTATAAAGTAGCATAAATTTGTATAGAGGTGTTTAAATTAGTATATATCTAGTTATGTATTTGTATATAAGTATATTTTGTACTTTAATGTTTTTTAATCCTATATATCACCTTATATGTGTGGATGACAATTGTGCTTGGAGTTTTACATCTTCTGTCGTACACAAGGCAAACAAACATATTCAAGGTGAGAAGTTACAATAATGATCAATAGTTCACTGATCGAGCGCTCTTGCGCCGAAGATGAACGGGGCTAAGCGATCTGCCGAAGCTGTGGGATGTAAAAAATACATCGGTAGGGGAGCGTTTCGCCTTAGAGAGAAGCCTCAGCGTGAGTGGTGATGGACGAAGCGCAAGTGAGAATGTCGGCTTGAGTAACGCAAACATTGGTGAGAATCCAATGCCCCAAAAACCTAAGGGTTCCTCCACAAGGTTCGTCCACGGAGAGTGAGTCAGGGCCTAATATGGCTATGGTGAAAGATACTTAACACAACGACAAGCTACATTTGGTGTAATTACTAGTATAGTCAAGGACAAGTATGTTTAATCCAAAAATAGTTACATCCCAAATGATATAATAGATGATACAAAAGCAATACGGGGTTAAATTGAACTACATGAAAGTGTAGCGAGCTAAAGAGATAGAAATGGCAATGAATAAAGGGAATTCAAGTGATTCGTATAAGGAGTTACTGAGGTATTTGTATATGTTGGAGCATACAAATCCAGAAACGGTTACAACGTTACACAAATTAGAAGATGGATGCTTTATTTACTCATTTGTTTCTCTATATGCATCTATCAAGAGTTAGGAAAATTGCAGGCAAATAATAGTAGTTTTCGGAAGTTTCCTTTAAGCAGCATATAAGGGTACCATATTGACTGCTTGCACAAAGGATGGAGCTGGTGCGTTGACTGCATCTAACTTGTTATTGCAGTTTGTATAATGTTGTAGTTGCATGCATAAACGTGTATAGAATTTTCAGAGTTTCTATTTTTATAAGATTTGTAGTATGTATAAAATTGTATATTCTTGTATAACTGTGCATAAGATACATATAATTGTTTGAAACCTAATATCTAGTTTGTATAAACAGGAAAAATCCTTTCACCTATATATGCAATTGAAAATTCAGAGAATAATAAATAATAGGAGTGGTTTTTCGTCCAGATAAAGGGTACTTTTGCTGTTAGGGAAGGGATGTGTATAGTTTCAGATAAAAATAAAAGCATCTTCAATGCCACAACAGTTGTATACCTAGAAGTTTCACACTGTATTTGCATGTTTCACTTGTGGAAATATATCAAGCGCACATTCAAGAAACATCATAAACAACTAAAAGATATCTTCTTTGCTTTGGCTAGAGCTTACACGATAGAGAAGTTTGACTACCATATAAAAGAGATGTGCAACATTGATCCAAGGGTGCAGCCTTACTTGTTCGAAATTGGCTATGCAAGATGGTCAAAGGCACACTCCAAAGTGAAAAAGTTGATGTAATGAATTCTAATATTGCAGAGTCAATTAACGCAACAAACAAAGATGATAGAGAGCTACCAATAATGCGATTGCTAGAGTACATGACTGTAACTATCTGACCGGTCGTTTTACTTTCTACATCCTCGTTCCCCTAATTAAAACTCTCTGTATCTGCTTTTACTATTCTATGACTTGCGGGGATGGTTAGTTTGGGTTTGGAAGGGTTCGGATTGAAATCAGAACACTAAGTTCCTTAATAGTGGCTTATAATGGTTAAGTTTGACTTGAGTCAATGTTTTGACTAAACGACCGTGGAACCGTGATTTGACGATTCCAATAGGTTCGTATGATGATTTTAGACTTGAGTGTATGTTCGGATCGGGTTTCGGATGACCTAGGAGTATTTCGGCGCTTAATATTGAAAGTTGGCGCATTGAAGGTTTTCAAATTATTTAAGTTTGGTTTGGAGTAGGTTTTGGTGTTATCGAGGTCTATTTGGGTTTCTGAGCTCGGGAATAGTTCCTTATGGTGAATTATGACCTGTACGCAAAATTTGGTGTTGTTCCAAGTAGTTTAAGTATGATTCGGCGTGTTCGGAGTAAGTTCGAAAAACTTGAAGTTCTTAAGTTGGTTCGATCTAATTTTGGGGTGCGATTCTTAGTTTTGATATTTTTTACGCATTCCGAGGGTTTGAGCGAGTCTTTTTTATATTTATAAACTTGTTGGTATGTTTGGTCGAGGCCCTGGAGCCCCCGTGTAGGATTCGGAGGGTCGACGGAGCTTGGTTGCTTTTTGGAGAAGAGCTGA
Source organism: Nicotiana obtusifolia (assembly GCA_002018475.1). NCBI lineage: Eukaryota > Viridiplantae > Streptophyta > Magnoliopsida > Solanales > Solanaceae > Nicotiana > Nicotiana obtusifolia. The sequence goes on from MCJB01048797.1 coordinate 9,589, forward strand.
AGGGGCTGGCATCTGGTTCGTTCCCACCTCCAGTGGGAATGGACGCAGGAGCGGCGTATTGTTCGCATAAGCGAAATGGAGGGGAGTCAGGGAGGTCCGCAGGAGCGAAACATTTTTCGCAGAAGCGAGTTACAGGATCCGCTGATGTATAGAGAGGCAGCCTGAGCATGGTCGCAGGTACGCGAGGTGAGCCGCAGATGCGGAACTTGCCCACAGATGCGAACTGTCGTGGGTCATGCGTGTTCCACAGATGCAAACAATCGACCGCCAAAGCGGCGATTCCTCCGCAGGTGCAAAACATGTTAGGGCAGTAAGGGTGTAGTTATATCGGACTTAGGTTCTTTTTCTCTCATTTTTCACTTGGGGTGGTCGATAATAGAGATCTTGGAGAGGGAGTTTTCAATTATCATCGTGAGGTAAGTAACATCTACTTAATGTGAGTTTAATACGCGGATTTTGGGTAGATTCTTAATATGTAAATTGTAGAAATTATGGGTTTAGTTGAAAAACCTAGGTTTTGATAAAAAATGGGATTAGACCACGAAAATGATAATGAAATGAAGTAGGAATTATATATTTGGGTTCTTGAGGTTATGGGTAACGTTTATCTTCGAAAATTTTTGAAATCCGGGCATGTGGGCGGGGGGTGAATTTTTAGGAATCTTTCAATTCGGGTTGAGTAATCACTATAATAGCTAAGTTATGAACTTTTGAGTATATATTGATTAATTTATGCAATACTTGACTAGTTTCGGATTGTTCGGCACCGACTTGAAGATTTAAAGCAAATTTGTGGACCGTAAGTGAGCTTGAGAAAGAGGCAAGTCTCTTGCCTAACCTTGTAAGATGGAATTTAACCCGTAGGTGTTTTAAATTACTATTTTCTTCTAATTGTGGGTGCTACGTATGCACGAAGTGACGAGAATTCGCGCATAGCTACAAGTCATGCTTATGTCCGGGTAGTTTTAGGATCCTATGATGAAATACTTGTATTGTTTTCACTCTACTTGTTAATTTAAGTGCTTAAATTATATTGAAACTTCAAAAATTATTCGAAAAGACCGAACTTCACTTACTTTGAGTGTTGGCGGGTTACTCAATCGTCGATAGAAATTGTGCCTCCTTTGTGTATTAGTCTTGTGATAGCCTTTAAATCGGATGTTCGTAGAGTGTTCTCTCTTCTTGTGGTGCGGGCCAATCGCCTCGGCAGTATAATAGATGCATCTATGATTCGTGCCGGTTGACTCTTGGCAGTATAAATATTATTCTAGATCGGGCCGTACGACCTCGGCATAAATCGTGCGTGATAATGCTCAGAGTCCGATTACACTTGATATTACTCCTATGACTTGATAAATTGAAGTTTACTTGATGACCCATATTGTTAAAGCTAGTATGTGCTAATTGGAGATTTTAATATTGACTTCTAGATAAGGAATCACTTATTTACTGTTTGTTATTGTGTTATTATAATTGATGTATTTCATGCCTATTTAGAATTTATGTACTTTATTTATTGGCTCATAGTAAGTTTCAATGTCGACCTCTCGTCACTACTTCTTCGAGGTTAGACTAGATACTTACTAGGTACATGTTGTTTATCTACTCAAACTACACATCTGCACTAATCGTGCAGGTTTTAAGGCAGGTGCATCTAGCAGTCATTCAGGCGCGCATCCCCGTTACCTCGAGGCATAGTGGTGAGCTGCTCTCTGTGTCCGTTCTACAGCACCTACAGTCTCTCTTTTGTATTTACTTTTTGTCTATCTTATTCCAAAGAGTAGCATAGGTGGTTTGTATATTCTACTAGTTGCTCATACACTTGTGACACCGGATTTTGGGAGTATTCTAGTAGACACTTTATGGGTTTGAGTATTAATTTCACTATATTTACTCTCTCATTAGTTTATGCTTTATTTTACTATAATTTTTCACTACCCATTTACTTAATAAATAAAAATCAACTACTTTAAATTGTTAAAAAGAACAAATACATGACTAGTTCACCGTTGGCTCGGCTAGCGGCGACGTTGGGTGCCATCATGGCCTATAGGTGAATTTGGGTCGTGGCAACTTGGTATTAGAGAACTAAGTTCATGTAGGTCTCACAAGTCATGAGCAGGCCTAATAGAGTCTTTTCAATTGATGCGGAGACGTTCGTACTTATCTTCGAGAGGCTACAGGGTGTTAGAAAACTTCTCTTCTTCATCTTCTATGGTGCAGTTGTTGTTATGCTAAGTATCTTTCTTTTATTCTCTCACAGATGGTGAGAACGCACGCGGCAGATATACTTCACCGTGGAGGAGCTACTTCCCTGTTGCTAGAGGACAAGGGAGGGCTCTAGCTACTACTTGAGGACGAGGGCGTCCTAGAGTTGCTCCAGTTGTACCACTAGTGGATCCAGTGGAGGATCCTATCAATGAGGAGCAAGGCGAGGTACGTGCAGCTGAGCCGACCCTAGCGGATTTCATGTCTGCACCAGGATTCCAGGAGGTCATGGGCCGTATGCTGCAGCTCATGGATTCCATGATGTATGCGGGTTTATTTCCAGCAGACCCAGACACATCCCAGGCGAGAGGGGGAGCACAGACCCCTACTGCTCAGGCTCTAGGGCATGCAGCTGCCGTATATCAGACCCGGGTGCACTACCCATGGGCGGAGCTCAGCCAGTTGCAGCGGCTATACCAGATCCCAGACCAGCCACGACCAGTGAGCCGCATAATCTGTTGGATAGATGGACCAGGCTACATCTTCCTGCCTTTGGTGGTGAGCAACAAGAGGACCCCCAAGACTTTATTGATCGTTGCAGGGACAGACTGCACAGCATGAGGATTTTGGAGTCCCACGGGGTGGACTTTACTACCTTTTAGCTAGAGGGCAGGGCCCCTAGATTGTGGCAGTCTAATCTTCTTAGTTGACCAGCATGTTCTCCTTATTTGACTTGGGACCGATTCACACGTCTCTTTCTGCAGAGATATATCCTACCTTCTCAGACAGAAGACGTCAGTTCGAGCGGCTCCAGCAGGGTCAGATGTCTGTGACCGACTATGAGGTAAGATTCTCTGAGTTGTCTCGCCATGTACTTATGATACTCCCCACTGATGCAAAGAGAGTGCGGAGGTTTATTGCGGGTTTGCATTATGATATCCAGGTCACTATGGCCCGAGAGGTTAAGATGGGGACTCCAAACGAGCATGTTGTGGAGATAGATCGGAGGATTGAGGGTATTCGTCAGCAGGGCCGAGAGCAGGCACCGAGAGATAAGCAGTTTTGATATTATGGAGGGTTCAGTGGTGCTCCGTCTGGGGGCAGATGTCACTTTGTGAAGGGCCAGTCTAGCAGACCCACATATCCAGCACCTCTACCTTCTCGGGGTGTTCTAGTGCAGCCCTATTTCAGCGCCATTCCAGAGAGCTCCTACCGTCCACTAGCTATTCAGGGTTCCTCCAATAGGAGTTCAGGTCCCTAGAGTCAAACTCAGGGTCAGTCATCTTCCGCACCGAGAAGTTTTTTCTAGTCCGGGGATTTTGATCATGTAAGGAGATTTTGCCCCAAGCCTCGGGGCAAGGCAGTACAACAGGGTCATCAGCCCATGATTATCCCACCAGCTGCCGCACCAGCCGTTCGGCCGCCTAGAGGCGGAGGGCAGGTGGGAAGGGGCCGTCCTAGAGGTAGATACCAGCAGGGTGCCGCTCTATCTAGGTTCTATGCCTTTCCAGCCAGACCAGATGCAGTAGCCTCCGATGTTGTGATCACATGTAGTATTTCTGTCGTTGGTAGGGATGCTTCAGTACTATTTGATGCAGGGTCTACGTATTCATATGTTTCATCTCTGTTTTCTCATTTTTGGATGTTCCTCGCGAGTCCTTGGGTACTCCTGTATATGTATCCACGCCAGTGGGCGATTATGTTGTTGTGGATCGGATTTACCCATCCTGTTTTGCGACTTTCTATGGTTATGAAACTAGAGCGAGTCTTCTATTGCTCGATATGATTGACTTTGAGGTCATCGTAGGCGTGGACTGATTGTCTCCGTACCATTCCGTCCTTGATTATCATGCCAAGACTGTTACCTTGGAGATACTAGAGTTGCCTAGATTGGAGAGGAAGGGTTCATCTGTCAGTGCACCTAGTCAGGTCATCTCTTTCCTGAAGGCTCGACATATAGTCGAGAAGGGTTGTTTGGCTTATCTAGTACGTATAGACTTCGACGATTGATTCAGTACCCGTGGTGCGGGAGTTCTTTGATGTGTTTCCTTCTAATCTACCAGGCATGCAACCAGATCCTGATATCGATTTCTATATTGATTTGGCTCCAAGTCCCAGCCTATCTCTATTCCACCATACCGCATAGCTCCGAAGAGTTGAAGGAGTTGAAGGAACAGCTTGAGGATTTGCTAGCAAAGGGGTTCGTAGCATGGAGGAGCACGAGCATTGTCTTCATTGGAGATACTCGTTTGTCATTGTCTTCATTGATGACATATTGATCTACTCACATAGCATGGAGGAGCACGAACAACATTTGAGAGTTGTGCTTCAGACCTTGAGAACAGAAGCTATATGATAAGTTCTCCAAGTGCTAGTTCTGGTTAGATTCTGTGGCATTCTTGGGGCATGTTGTATCAGGCAAGGGTATTAAGGTAGATCCCAAGAAGATCGAGGCAGTCCAGAGTTGTCCTTGTTCGACCACAGTGACCGAGATCAGGAGCTTCTTGGGGTTAGCAGGTTATTACTGCCGGTTTGTGGAAGGCTTCTCATGTATTGTAGCACCTTTGACTAGACTGACCCAGAAGGGTGCTCCGTTCCGATGGTCCGATGATTGCTATGCGAGCTTTCAGAAGCTCAAGACCGCATTGACTATAACACCGGTGTTAGTGTTGCCTCCTAGTTCAAGGATGTATATTGTGTATTACGACGCTTCACGCGTTGGCCTAGGTTGTGTATTGATGCAGGAGGGGCGAGTTATTGCATATGCTTCACGTCAGCTGAATCCCCACGAAAAGAATTACCCCCTTACATGATTCAGAGTTGGCGTGATAGTTTATGCTCTCAAGATCTTGAGGCATTATTTTTATGAGGTGTCCTGTGAGGTTGACATCGATCATCGTAACTTGCATCATTTGTTCAAGCAACGGGATCTTAATTTGAGGCAGCATAGGTTGCTTGAGTTACTAAAGGACTATGATATTACCATCCTTTATCATCCGGGAAAGGCGAATGTGGTTGCGGATGCCTTGAGCTGAAAGGCTGAGAGTATGGGTCGTTTGGCATTCATTTCAGTAGAGGAGATGCCATTGGCTTTGGACATTCAGTCCTTGGCTAACAGAATTGTAAGGTTGGATATTTGCGATCCTAGTGAAATTCTTGCATGCGTCGCTGCTCAGTCTTCATTATTCAAGCGGATCAATTCTTGTTAGTACAATGATCCGCACTTGCTGGTTCTTAGGGAGACAAAACTACAGGGTGGTGCCAAGGAGGTTACTATCAGTGAGGATGGTGTTCTGCGACTCCAGGGGTGTCTATGTGTTGCTAATGTTGTGGATTGAGGGACAAGATTCTGGAGGAGGCACACAGTTCTCGGTATTCTATTCATCCAGGTGCTACAAAGATGTATCGCGACCTGAGGCGACATTATTGGTGGCAGCGGATGAAGGACATAATTGAATATGTCGCAAGGTGCGTAAATTGCCAGCTGGTTAAGTATGAGCACCAGAGGACAGGTGGCCTACTTCAGCAGATGGTTATACCTGAGTGAAAATGGGAGCGCATCACTATGGACTTTGTAGTTGGGTTTTCGCGGACTTTGAGAAAGTTTGAAGTAGTTTGGGTCATTGTCGACAGGTTGACCAAGTCAGCACATTTTATTCCGATTGTGACTACGTATTCTTCATAGAGATTGGCCTAGATTTACATTCAGGAGATTGTTCGGTTGCATGGTGTACCTATTTCCATAATTTTAGATAGAGGCCCTCAGTTTACTTTGCACTTCTGGAGAGCAGTTTAGAGCAAGTTGGGTACCCGGGTAAAGCTCAACTCAGCCTTTCATCTGCAGACCGACGGACAGTCGGTGTGGACGGTTCAGATCTTGAAGGATATGCTCAGAGCATGCGTGATTGACTTTGGAGGACAGTGGGATCGGTTCTTTCCTTTGGCCGAGTTTGCTTATAACAACAGTTATCAATCCAATATTGAGATGGCTCCATTTGAAGCTTTGTATCGCCAACGATGTCGTTCGCCCATCGGATGGTTTGAGCCCGGCAAAGCTTGGTTATATAGCACTGATTTAGTGAAGGATGCCTTGGAGAAGGTGAAGTTGATTCAGGAGCGACTTTGCACAGCACAGTCCAGACAAAAGAGTTATACGGATCAGAAAGCGCGTGACTTATCATTCATGGTGGGTGAGATGGTTCTTTTGAAAGTCTCGCTGATAAAGGGAAAGATAAGGTTCGGGAAAAAGGGAAAGTGAGCCCAAGGTTTATAGGTCCATTTGAGGTGTTGAGGCGAGTTGGGGAGGTTGCTTTGCCTCCCAGTCTATCGGGAGTTCATCCAGTTTTCTACGTGTCTATGCTCTGGAAGTATCATGCCGACAAATCGCATGTGTTAGACTACATTATGGTTCAGCTAGATGAGAGCCTGGGTTATGAGGAGGAGCCAGTTGCCATTGTTGACAGGCAGGTTCGCCAGTTGAGGTCTAAGAAGATTTCTGCAGTATAGGTTCTGTGGAGGGATCAATCAGTCGAGGAAGCGACTTAGGAGACCGAGGAGGACATGCGGAGCAGATAGCCACACCTACTTATCACTCCAGGTATAGTTCTAGACCCGTTAGAGGTCGAACATTTGTTTACGAGTTGGAGAATGTAATGATTCGACCAATCGTTTTACTTTCTAGATCCGCGTTCCCTTGATTAAGACTCCCTGTTTGTGCTTTTACTGTTTTATGACTTGCGGGGATGGTTAGTTCGCGTTTGGAAGGGTTCAGGTTGAAATCAGAACACTTAGTTCTTTAATAATTGCTTATAATGGTTAAGATTGACTTGAGTCAACGTTTTGAGTAAACGACCTTGGAACCGGGATTTGACAGTCCCAATAGGTTCGTATGATGATTTGGACTTGGGCGTATGTTCGGATCGGGTTTCGGATGACCCGAGAGCGTTTCGACGCTTAATATTGAAAGTTGGCGCATTGAAGGTTTCAAGTTCTTTAAATTTGGTTTGGAGTAGGTTTTGGACCTATCTAGGTCCGTTTGGAATTGCGAGTCTGGGAATAGTTCCATATGATGAATTTAGTGTCACTCTGAGTAGTTTAAGTATGATTTGGCGCGTTCGAAGTAAGTTGGAAAAATATGAAGTTCATAAGTTCATTCGATTTGGTTTTGGGGTGCGATTCTTAGTTTTGATATTTTTTTACACATTTTGAGGGTACAAGCGAGTCCGTTTTATGTTTGCAAACTTGTTGGTATGTTTGGTTGAGGCCCCGGGGGCCCCGTGTATGATTCGAAGGGTCGACGGAGCTTGACTACTCTTTGGAGAAGAGCAAAAGGGGCTGGTATCTGGTGCGTTCGCACCTGCGGTAGGAATGGCCGCAGGAGCGGCATATTTTTCGCAGAAGCAAAATAGAGAGGAGTCAGCGAGCTCCGCAAAAGCATACTCGCTTCTGCGATGGAGGGTCCGTAGATGCGGAGAGAGGTAACCTGGCCATGGTCACAGGTGCACTAGGTGAGCCGCATAAGCGGACTCGCAGATGTGGGACTTGGCCGCAGGTGCGAACAGTAGTGGGTCATGCGTGTTCCACAGATGTGGACAATCGACCGCAAGAGCGGCACTGCAGAAGCAGCGATTCCTCCGCAGGTTCAAAAAATGATGGGGCAGTAAAGGTGTATTTATATCGGACTTAGGTTCTTTTTCTCTGATTTTTCACTTGTGGTGGTTGATTGTGGAGCTCTTGGAGAGGGAGTTTTCATCTATCATCGTGAGGTAAGTAATTACTACTTAATTTGAGTTTAATACGCAGATTTTGGGTAGATTCTTAACATATAAATTATAGAAATTATGGGTTCAGTTGAAAAACCTAGGTTATGGGTAACATTTATCTTCGAAAATTTCCGAAAGTCGGGCACGTGGGTCCGGGGTGAATTTTAGGAATCTTCCAATTTGGGTTGGGTAATCAGTATAATAGGTACGTTATGAACTTTTGAGTATATATTGATTAATTTATGTAATATTTGGCTAGTTTCGGATTGTTCGGCACCGACTTGAGGATTTAGAGCGAATTTGTGGACTGAAACTGAGCTTTAGAACGAGGTAAATCTCTTGCCTAACCTCGTAATAGGGAATTTACCCCATAGGTATTTTAGATTACTATTTGCTTCTAATTGTGGGTGCTACGTAGGCACAAAGTGACGAGAATCCGTGCGTAGCTACAAATCATGCTTATGTCCGGGTAGTTTTAGGACCCTATCATGAAATACTTGTATTGTTTGCGCTGTACTTGTTTATTTAAGTTATTAAATTATATTGAAACTTGATAAAGGATTCGAAAAAACTGAACTTCACTTACTTTGAGTTTTGGCGGGTTACTTGAACGTTGGTAGAAATTGTGCCTCCTTGTGTATTAGTCTTGTTTAGCATTTAAATCGGATGTTCGTAGAGTATTCTCTCTTCTTGTGGAGCGGGCTGAACACCTCGATAGTATAATAGATACATCTACTGTTTGTCCCGGTCGACCCTCGGCAGTGTGCACATAATTCTAGATCGGATTGCACGATCCCAGCATAAATCATGCGTGATAATGCTCGGAGTCCGATTACACTTGATATTACTCCCGTGACTTGAAAAATTATAGTTTACTTGATGGCCCGTATTTGTTGAAGCTAGTATGTGCTAATTGAAGATTTTAATATTGACTTCTAGATAAAGAATCACTTATTTACTGGTTGTTATTGTGTTATTATTATTGATATATTCCATGCCTATTTTGAATTTTCGTACTTGATTTATTGGCCTATAGAAAATGTCGATGTCGACCCTTTGTTACTACTTCTTCGAGGTTAGACTAGATACTTACCGGGTACATGTTGTTTATGTACTCACGCTACACTTCTGCACTAATCGTGCAGTATCTGAGGTAGGTGCATATGGCAATCATTTAGGCGCGCACCCCCGTTACGCCAAGTCATAGTGGTGAGCTGCTCTCTATATCCATTCTACAGGATCCGCAGTCTTTATTTTGTATTTACTTTTTTTCTATCGTATTCCAGATAGTAGCATAGGTGGTTTGTATATTCTACTAGTTGCTCATACACTTGTGTTACCAGGTTTTGAGAGTATTCTCGTAGACACTTTATGGCTTTGAGTATTAATTTAACTGTATTTACCCTCTCATTGATTTATGCTTTACCTTATTATAATTTTCACTACTCATTTGCTTAATAAATAAAAATCAACTAATTTAAATTATTAAAACTAATAAATATATGACTAGTTCACTGTTGGCTTGCCTAGCGACAACGTTGGGCACCATCACGGTCTATTGAGAAAATTGGGTTGTGACAATGACAAACTTGCTACAACCATAGAACAGCAAAAATAAAAAAAGTGTGATGGAGACATCCATAGAGCTTGGCAAAACGTACGACAAACTCCTTTAGGGAAATCTGGTTGCGTTGCAGCAAATGACGATAAAACGAATTAAATGTAATGATGCATAGCACTGCTGACTGCATATTACATTTTGTATAAATATGTTTAACTTTATATAATAATGTATAATGTGTTTGACTTTTTTCATAAAGAAAAACAATTGCGGGTGAGGCCTGCTACGAGGCGGGTAAAGACCGTGATTGAAGGGGTAAGGCGAAATATAGTGTGCTTTGAAGAGGGAACATGCGGCTGCAACATATTTCAAATGGATGAACTTTCATGTTCACATGCTTGAGCGATTTTGAAGAACAAACAACTGAAATTTGACCGGTATTGCTCTTTTTACTACAAGAAGGATAACATCCTTCGAACTTATGAATTTCCAATGAATCCTATGCCAGACGAGAGGTCATGGGAAATCCCAACAAAGGTGCTAGAAAATATGGTCTTACCACCAATAGGGAGAAGAGATATAGGAAGGCCAAGAAAGGAAAGACTCAAACCGTCTTCAGAGAAAGAATATAAGAGGGTGTTTTGTATGTTCGAGGTATGAAAAAAGTGGTCACAGTAGAAAAATATGTAGGAATCGACCAAAATAAATAGTTGAAAACTAACACTTCCTATTACGTATGTTGCCATGTTGAGTAGTTAAGTTTCACAAAAAATTGAATTGCATTTGTCAATAAAAGAATAACACTTTAGACTATGTGTTGCAATATGTTGAATATGGTTCATCATACATGTTTTGATTCTCCAACAATAGTGTGTGACTGTTTTAACGGTGCTAAATATATTGATACATTGCACAAATGTGTGTATCGTTGGTTTTGGGTTTCGGGATTAATTTAGAAGAATGATTCTCAACCAGGAAGCTTTAAGTTGGAAGAGTTGATCAAGTTTGACTTTTGAGTATTTGACCTCGGATCCGAGTTTTGATAGTCCCGTTAGGCCCATATGGTAATTTTGGACTTGGACGTATGCCCGGATTTGTATTTAGATTTTTCTAGAAGGTTTTAACTGTATCTAGCATAAGTTGGCAATTGGAAGGTTTGAAAAGTTCATAGGTTTGACTGGGAGTTGACTTAGAGTTTGGATTGTTGTTCTGGGAGTTGGAATAGGTTCGTTATATCATTTAGAAATTGTGTGAAAATTTTGAAGTGATTTTGAGTTGCTTGGACGTATTCCCAGTAAGCTTGGAATTTGAAAATCTGAAATAGTTCATTAAGCTTGAATTGAGGTACGATTCATCATTTTGATATTGTTATGTGTGATTTGCAGCCTCGATTAGGTCCATGTTATATTTTAGGATTGATTGATATGTTTGGACAGGGTACCTGGGACCTTGAGTATGTTTCGCATTCATTTTGGGCTATGTTGCTTTGCTGAAGAATTGCAGGTTCTGGTGTTTCCGCATCTGCAGAAGGTTAGCAGCAGATGCGGGATCTTAGTCGCAGAAGAAAAGAAGTCTGGAGGTTGGGATGTCCACATATGCGGAATATTATTCACATATGCGTGATACCAGAAGTGATGGATTGGGCGTAGAAACAAGAAGCAGGCTGTGGGCTAAGCACATAAGCGGGATTTGCCACGCACCTGCGGTGTCGCGGAAGTGGAAGATATTCCACAGGCGCGAGAGGTCGGGGCTTCAGTATTTTCCATAGAAGCGGAGTTTTTGTCACAAAAATGACGCTGCAGAAGCGGCTTTTAGACCGCACGTGCGGAAGTGTTGGGCAACAAATTTATATTTCGAGAGTTTAGTTATTTTATCACATTTTGAGTTTGAGAGCTCGGATTTGGGCGATTTTGGAGGAGAATTTCACCACATGAATTGGGGTACGTATTTTTTACTCGGAGTTAATTATTTTGTATGATTTGATCTATGATTTGATGAATTTAAAAGAAAAATTGGGGTGGGGGTGGGGGTGGGGGAAGGGTTTGTCTAAACTTTTCTAATGTGAATAATTGGGTTTTGAACATCGATTAGGAGTTAAAATTGGATAAAATTAGTATGATTGAACTCGTATTCGAATGGGTTATCGGAATTTGTAAGTTTTGTCGACTCTTGGGGTGCGGGCCCGTATTGATTTCTGGGTTGAATTTGAGTATTTGATTAAAAATTCGACCTTATCATTTCTGTTTGATTTCATTGGCATTATTTGATGTATTTGAGTTGCTTTTGACTAGTTTCGAGCTGTTCAGAGGTCTATTCGTGCAGGATTGCACTTCTAGAGTATTGATTTGACTTGCTTGAGATTAATATCATATCTAAACTTGATTGAAGAACTAGTTTCCTGAGTTATTATGATAGCTACGTGCTATGGGTGGCGCACTTGTGTGGGGTTTGAGTCCATATGCGCGCATCGGGGTATTTATTCATGCTCGAGATAGTGCTTAGGCTATAGTATGTCTTGAGTTAGTTGCTAAGCTTCATGTTGTGATGTTTCTCTTATTTGTACCCCTGTTGTGAGCTATTTGAGTCATGTTTGACATTACATAGATGTTAATCTCCTAACTGAACCTGATAATTTTCTATTTTCATGATGTTATATTGCACTTTGCTCATGCATACACCTTACCATATCATTTATACTAGTTTAGGAGTATGAAATTTGATATTCATTAATCATATACATGCATTCTTGTGTATTTGCGTTCTACGTGATATGGTTTGGGCTGCTAGCTTGTAACCATGCTGGGCGAATTGTGATATTGTGCCTGTGGCCACATCGAACAGATTGTGATATTGTGCATGTGATCAAGCCAGACGGATTGTGATATTGTACCTGTGATCCACGTCGGGCAGATTGTGATACTGTGTCTGTAACCACGCCAGGTTATATTGTGCCTATGACCACGTGGGGCAAATTATGATATTGAGCCTCTGACCATATTGGGCGAATTCATGATATTGAGCCCGTGACCACACCGAATAGATTCGTGATATTGAGCCCGTGACCATACCGAGTGAATTATATTATTGAGTATGTGACCATGTCGGACATATTATGATGACACGTGAGTTGTCCGTGTTGCATGTGGATATGGATCCATCCCTCTAGGGTCACCGTTTTATGTATCTTGTTGATGGTCTACACGCAGATAGTGAGAAACCGACGAGTTTCTAATTTATATGGCCCCTAGGAGAGCTGGTTATTGGTTTAGTTCGGTTATTGAAATTCTAGTGTTGGCCTTAGAGCCATAATGTGATTTCTATGGATCGAGTTGCACACAGCAATAGATTGTTCGACGTTATTGCATTTCATCTTGGCTTGCAATTTTCTTAATTGTTTACCTGATTTATTTGCATATCTTATTTATATGCTTGAATGTAGAGTGACTTTATCAGTGATTTATGACTTGATCATATTATTATTCAGTACATGCTGGAGCTATTAACTGTACAGGTGATTAGCGAGCATCACTTATAATTCTTGCTTCTATTAACTCGCCAAGGTTAGTTATGATACTTGCTAAGTACATGCGGTCGGTTGTACTCATACTGCACTTTTGCATCTTGCTTGCAGATCTTGGAGCTGAAATGCTGTAGATGATGGGAGCTAACATTGAAGATATACCTGCCTTCCGGATATAGCTATCACTTGTTCTTGGTAGTTTTATATTCGACTTCCGTTTATGTAAATTTCAAATAGACGTAGTATTTATTTTCATACCAACTTTGTAAATATGAGTCTTAGTGGCTCATGACTTCTACCAGGGGCGGATCCACACTATCAACACCGAGTGCTGAAGCACCCATTAAACCCGACGCAGACTCTGTATTATATAGAAAATACAGGGAATATTGATATAAAAAACTAGCTAGCACCCATTAAACAAAAAGTGCTATGGGTGCTTTGGTTAAGAGGTAAAAATAGAATGCACAAATATAAAATGGCCAGGGATCGATTCTTGCTTCAACCAATTTTTTTATATGGTGCGAAATAATTTAAAAAAAAATACTTTACTACCAGTCAAGTGCCAACTATTTCTCTTTCCCTTTTTATTCTTTTCCTTGTTGACTTCTTGAAGGCCTTTCCTTTATTTTATCTTTCCCCTTTTCTTAATCCTAGTAAAGCTAAAAGAGTTAAATAAATCCAAGAAGACTTTTCATTTTTCAAACACGCCTGCTTCCAGATCTTAGTTGCCAGCTTGATAGTTTTATAGTTTATGTTCGTGGATTTGACAAGAGGTTCTTCAACATGAAGGGAATTAGTGACCTTGCTAAAGTGTTGCTTAAGTCAGATTTGCATCAAACTTGGCCACTTGTTTATTTGCTAATCAAATTGACTCTCATTCTTCCTGTTGCTACTGCTTCTGTGGAACGATTTTTCTCATCCATGAACTACATAAAATATGAGTTTCGTAACAGCATTGGTGATGAATTTTTAAATGGTTGTTTAGTTTGCTATGTAGAGCGTAAGATATTTGCAACTGTAAGCAATGATGCTATTATCGATCGTTTTCAACATATGAAAAGTCGTCGAGCACAGTTGTAACTTGTTACTAGATATCTTTTTCTATAAAGTAACATTATTAGTAGTTCATTGTGGCTAGTGAATAGAAGTCCTTTTTTGCTAATGATAATATTAACCGTAGTTTTTCTATTAAATGTTTTTACAACTGTATTTAGATAGATGATAGTTGTGAACTTATACTATATGATGGGTAGAAACTTTTCGCTTAAGAGAATGAGCACCCACGACAGCAAATTCCTGGATCCGCCACTGACTTCTACTACTATTCCTTGGGTTATTGTATATAAATTTAAATTATTTTACTTGTTGTTCTCATACTATTTTCATTAAAGTTGGGTTGATTATTGTTTGGTTGGATTATGTGCCATTACGACTAGGTGAATTTTGAATCGTGATAACAGAACTATATATTAATTGTATATAGATATATAAATGAGAGTATAACTTTGTATATTATTTTATACACATATAAACCCTGCAACACTGACAAAACTGCAACAACGTTCACAAAATGAAACAAAAAAAGAACGTGTTGGTCCCTTACAAAAATGACACAGATTGTGCGCCGAATAAACATATGAAAATAAATTTATTACGGGTGAAAGATACATTCAACACACAATAACATTCTACAATCAAAAATTTTCTCAATAGCAAACATACATACTTTATACATACTTTATTAAAGAAAAAAGTCACCGAATTTTTTATTAAATTGTAATTCATTCACAGCCGCAAGTGTAGTGATAACCACAAATTACACAAAAATAAAGTCGTCTACAATATCCTATTAAAAGGTTATCACAAGTAGCAATACATTACTTAGACAATCTAGCGAACAACTCCTGATACATAGCAAAACTACATTAAAATGAAAACTGAACTACTTTCCCGGTCGTCCCCTCTTCCTCTTTCTAAAAAGTCTGCCAGTGATTTCATCCCCACTGATCACACTGAACTATTATTTTTTCCTTCCATAATCCCACAACAGGGATCCCCACCAGGTATGAAGTGTCCAATATCAAAATTATCATTTCGAATTTCCTTACCCTGGAAGAAACACTTAGCAAAGCTAGCAACAAAAGTACGATAATCACAATAAAAAATTCAAGTTCTCCGTAAGTTACTGTAGATAGGTGCACGAACAGTTAAATAGTAATAACTGATAATAACCTACCATTTAATTTGTTGTGGTAGGTTATTAACCAAATTAATCTGCAAAGTATCAGATTGAAATTTATCGGTATATGCACCATTGTTCCAATCAATGCCCTTCTTCTCGACATAAAAATTAGCACTCTTCAGGAGGTAAGGTATCAAAGTTGCATAAGGTAATGCAGCATTCAAAGCAAGTCTATCATTAATAGCTCCACGATTAGAGTCATAGATGTGGATGCACCTACCTATGAACGTAAACAAATTCAAAATCCAGTGGCCTAATTTAGCTCTTCCATGCTTGATATAAATCGGGAATAACACGTGGTTAACAGTGTGTCACGCTATATTTGCATCACAATAACAGCCACTAATATACTCATCTATTTCATGCTCTTCAGGAATCACAGAAGGATCTTGCTTCCTATTAAAATCTTTATAGAGTGAATTGATCTTGTTCCGACTGTAGTAAATTCTTACGGCAAGAGTAGGCCCATATTTTTCCTTCTTCCTCAAGTAGTAAAAGATGACATCCAAGTGCTGAGACCGAAAAAATAAAATAAATATAACAATCACTACTAAATGATTCAAAGTACTATAAAAAACTCGATATATGATGCAAAATTTTTAATATGCAAATTTATACAAGTATATATTTCTACAAGGTTATACAACTTACACAATCTTATACAATGATTATAAAAAAATCGTGCACTTACTTATATAAAGTTATATGTACACTCTGGAAAGTCTCAAATAGTAAAGATATGCTACAGAAAAGAATATTCGGACATAATATTTTTATACAGTGTAAATTAAAAGTCGATCACAATATACAAGTGAGTGGTACTAACTCTTCGTGGTCACATGACACGAGTCAAAAATAAAAGCTTCCGTAAGTTAATTTATTTCATCGGTATAAATATTTCTAGCACTTTAAATCACGAAAAACAAAAAGTAATCAGAACTACTTTCCTTGTCAAGTGAAAATCAGAACATGAAAGCTTAAAGAAAGTGAAGTTACATTTGCCTCGTATCCATCCCATAATCAACAAACGCGCAAAACTCTTTAGATAAAGGCAACAATGGATCAAAATCATCAATATTGATTGAAAGGATACTTGATATAAAAAATGAGCTTGTGCGGCGGATCCTGATAACCTCAAAATAAAAAAAAATAGCAGATACGGAGATTTGACATATTTTTCTGATATTTTCTGTCGATCCAACTATTTCAGGAGTGATGTAATTCTCTTCCACTTATATGACAGATGGTCTACGAAGTATAATTTGTGATATTTGTAGCGCAGCTAAATATTCATCGGTAATGTCATCTCAAAATGTATCGTCCTTGACATCACCTGCTACCCCTTAAACAGAGAAAAAAATAATAAAATACTTTCAAAATGAAGAAAGGAAAATTCAAACAAAAAAAAAAAAAAATGTAGAATGGTCCACTAGCGTATTTTCTTGATGAACTTGCTTGACAAAGTCATGAACATCATCATATTGATAGTCATCATGGGTCACCGAGACCAGATGTATTATCATCAGACACGCACGTACGAATCTAATAAAAAATAATAGAAAAAAGTATTTAGAGATGACATAACTGTTGAGTGTTGTAATCGTATCAATAAAATAATACCCTAGAATAAGGAACCTCATCCTTTGTTTGCTTAGTTTCCTTAATATTGAGAAATCGAACACTTTTCAAAGAAAAAAACTACATAAATGTTAAAGGTCGTGACTGTGTCAGTCAGCTACAAAAAAAAATACAACAAAAATTAAACCAACAATGCACGTGTATACAAAAAATACCTAAAAGCTACAGAAAAGCTAAAGCCGCAGTACCTTTCCAATGACACCCCTCAACTTATCAACTTCAATATTCAACTCATCAACGCTCGCTGAAAGATCAAAACTCGATTTACGCTGTTGCTCCGTATTCCGAGGATGAGGTCATTTAGACTGTTGCTCCACATTCTGAGGACGAGGTGGAGATGTAAAGGCAGGAAGGCAGGAACCTCCCCTACTGCAACATCATTGGCATTAACTTCAAAAAACGCGGTGATGTTCAACCTTGATATTTCTTCATTAGTTGGGAAATGTTCCTATACTTCAACTACAACAAGAAAAAATGGATTATATTAGTAGAAGTAAGGAAATTGTAACATATTCATAATTATACATACTTATACAAAAACAAAAATTATATTCGAAGAAGTATTATGGTACAAAAAGTTTACCTGGTCGATACTAGACATGATCATACTGCTAGTCAAATCCGCATATGTAGGAGTTTCAGTGACTTGCCAATTAAGATTGCGTGGCATATTTTTGCCAATGCGAACGACTAGATATCTGTCCACCATAGAGCAACACTCAAAAAACTATATTTGTAACGTAAATGGCAAACCTCAAAACCTATACATCATCAAATAGTCACACTATCTGTCCCTTATTATCTTTAGAATGTCTTCCAATGACTTTTTTCCCCAAGCATACTTCTGATATTGACCACTTTCAATGATATCAAAATCATCTTTATTGATACCATGATTATTGGTAACTGAGAATATGAAATAATGGACAAACACCATCAAGGCCATCTTGAACGCATGTTCATCCAACTTCTAGTCCCTTTTCTTGAAGTGGTCAAGAAACTGCCCCTTGTTATAGCCCTTTTTCATCTCCTGGAAAATATTCTTTTAGCAACCTATTGATATATCGTTTGTCATAGACAATGGCATCCTCTTCTACACACTTCAAACCTGTGATAATAGCCAAATCTCCAATGTCAAAATGCGGTAACAACCATTGATTTTAGCCCACAGCTCTCTTTTCTGCCCCCGGATGACTCCTCTTAATAATATACATTGTATGAGTTGATTTTGAGTTTTAGTTTGAGGCAGGTCCAATATAACGACTCGGCCGATCGTTTTTAGTATTTTAACTCAGTTCCTTTTGTTTGATGCTTTACAAATGTGTATTTGTGGTTACATGACTTGCCAGGGTGGTTGGTTTGATTTCGGGGAGGTTGCGGAGTGAATTATGACAGTTAGTTCCAAGGTTGGAAGCTTTAGTTGTGAGAGTGAACCAGAGTTTGACTTTTATGTGAAACACTCCGAAATGGAGTTTTGATCGTCCCAATAGCTTCATATAGTGATTTGTACTTAGGAGTATGTTAGGACATGGCTTTGGAGGCCCGTAGGTTGGTTTGGTGCTTTATGACGAAAGTTGAAAGTTAAAGGTTTGGAAGGTGGCTAGGTTTGATCGAGAGTTGAATTTGTTGATATCAGGTTTAGATTTTTCTTCCAGAAGTTGGAATAGGTCCGTAGTGTCATTTAAGACTTGCATGCAAAATTTGAGGTCATTCGGAGTTGATTTGATATAGTTCGACATGTGTTTTGAAAGTTGAAAGTTCATTAGTTCATTAGGCTTGAATTGAGGTGCGATTTGTGGTTTCGACTTTGTTTTGTGTGACATGAGGCCTCCAGCAGGTCCGAATTATGTTTCGGGATTGGTTGTTATGTTTGAACGAGATCCCAGGGACCTCGGGTGTGTTTCGGATTGATGACAGATCATTTGTGGACTTAGAAGAAATTGCTGAAGTTTCTGAGCTCTGATGCTTTCGCGCTTGCGATTGGTTGGCCACAGGTGTGAGGCCACATAAGCGGCTAGTTGCCCGCATATGAGGAGTTGGGATAGCTGAGGCTGGGTCTGCAGATGCGGACGGAGGAGCACAGGTGCGGTAAGAGTCCACAGAAGCGCACTCGCAGGTACGAAGGGTGACCTTTATAAGCGAAAGGTTGGGCGCTTGGAGGAGACTGCAAATGCGGTCCTTGTTTTGCAGAAGCGGTTAAGTGACTGCAGGAGCGAGATTGCTTCACCGAATACATATGTCGAAGGGTTTGGTCTTTTTCTCATTTTTAGAGTTGTGGATCTCAGTTGGAGGCGAGTTTTGAACGACTTCTCATCACAATTGAAGGGGTAAGTGATCCTTACTTGATTTTGGTGTTAGATATTGATTACCCATGGATTATTACACCTAATTTTCATGAATTAAAGGTGGGATTTGGGGGATGTTTGGACTATGTTATTGGAGAGTGAGATTTTGTGATTTGAAGGTTTATTTGAGATTGGAATTGGATGAAATACATATATTTATACTTGTATCGGGATGAGTGTTTGGAATTTGTGAGTTTGGTCGGGTTCGGGGGTGCGGGCCAGGGATTGACTTTTTGGGTCGACTTTTTGATTTTGATTAAAAATCTTAAATTTATCTTTTATAATTATTTCCTATGGCTTCAATCGATGATATTAAGTTATTTTGGCTAAATTCGAGTCGTTCAGAGATTGATTCATGCGGGAAGAGTTTATTAGTGGATTTATTTGGCTTTCTTAAGGTAAGTATCTTAACTAAAATTGGTTGAGGCACTAGTTGCCTGTGCTATTTGTGATAGCTATGTACTATGGGTGGCACACTTGCGTGGGGCTAAGCCCATGTGCGTGCACCAGGGTATTTTTCATGCTCGGGGTAATGCGTAGGCTATGATATACCTTGAATTAATTGCTAAGCTTCATAATGTGATGTTTCTCTTATTTGTACCCCTATTGTGAGCTATTTAAGCCATGTTTGTCGCGCCCTGTTTTCTCGCGAAAGCGGATTTAGACACATGAAAACTCTTTTAAATGAGGGTGTTAAAAGAGAAGAGTCTCCACCTAACGAATTTGAGGTACGTTACGACACTTATTTGCGAATAACTTTGTTTGATTAGTCCGTGTCACCAAAGATCGGGTAAGCGCTCAAATTACCTCAAAGAGAAGGTGTTACGCACTCTTCGAGGTTCACTACTGTGGGTCTTGGCGGAACTTTAAATTATGTAGATTACATGATTAGGCTAGGTGATCAAATAAATAAAGGAAAATATAAAAGCAGAAGAGTTTTATTAGAACAAGTAAGAATCGGCACAAATCTTAATGATTACAAGGATACAATTACATTGATCTATGTTAGATGACTAAGTGTAAATAACAAATACATAAAGCAAAGAAAGGGGGGGGGGGGCCT
>MCJB01048797.1:29950-68707 GCA_002018475.1 Nicotiana obtusifolia
CAAGAATTGGGCGATTATTATCAAAAATCTACCAATAAACAAAATAATTGAGTTTAAGACAAGATAGGGGGGGGGTCCTAAGTTTTTTAGCCTAAAGAATCACCCAGTGCAACATAAATAATACTTCGCAACTCCTTTGAGATAAAGGTTGCTCATATTATTCAGCAAGCACAGGCTATCATCTCCTACTACCCAATTACTATGTTAAAATTGTTTACCTAAAGGCGCTTTAATTTAATTCTAGGATGTATCCTATACGTGCACTACCCGTACCATACCTATGGTCCAGGAGGCTTTGGACCTCTATTAGGGTGGTTCTAGACTTCGCTCAGGATGCTCAAAATGATAAAACTTGTGCAAATTCAAAACAAATACATGTAGGACTACACATAAGTACAATTAAAGGCTCAAGTTAACCTCCACACATAAACAACAAATGCACGCGGGCGGTTAGGCAGTAGACAATTAGAGTCATTAAGTCCTATAGGCATAGTTTCTATGTGACTCTGATCTCCAGTATTGTACAGGCAGTAATGCAGCTTTAAACTAACAAATTTGCATATTAAAGATATTACAAACCTATAGGCATGACATCTACATTGTTCGTGCGATGAGGCTGTTCGAAACTCATGATTTACGACATTGATTTTATAAACATGCTTTTTAGGCAGGTGACAATATCCTATAAGCAGGATCTCAAATAATTGACAATTGAAATCGATCTCATAATGCTTTATCCCTAGATGCATGTTATTTAAGGCGGGCAATGTGATGAAGGTAACGGAAGTAGTTGATTAAAAGATTAGGGTCCTATAGTCATGATATCTAGGAGAATAATATACTAAAAGCAATAGAGGCGACTGATTGATTGATTAGTTGGATGCTTATAGACATGGTATATAGACTAGCCAAGCACATTCTGTTGCATCCTATATGCATGCTGTCAAAACGTGCACAATGAGAAACAAGTTCAGCAAATGCTTAAACTAACATGCTTTGAGTGGTGTACAAGTATTAGACAAGTTAAGTGAAGTGTGTGATTTTCTTTAGGCATTCTTTCTAGTAGTATACAACACACTAAACTAAATAACATATAAGGCAAGCTGAACGAAATAGCAAATAGAACACATAGACCCTATAGGCATGTTTTCTACCCGTTCACGCGAGTATTAGAATACCCCAGCCCCCTTTTAATTAATCTCCCTCATCATTCAGTTTTACAAGTTATTACAGACCATGTTGAATGATTACATGCCCAAATACAAATATAGAAAACCCAATAACACATATGGGCCTTCAAATAGGCTTAGAGCTTCATGTAGACTGCAGGCCCAAACTCCATGTGTAGACAGTATGCTTTAGACTCCAAATGCCAAAGGTAGGTCCAACATACTAGGCCCAAATGAATAACTTAGTTAACCAAATAGATGTCAAACTTAGTCATACATGTGAAAAATTACACATAGAATTAATTAGACGGCTTTGGGGTTTAAACACTTAGTTCTTAGAGCTATGACTAAATATTTTTTCACTAAAGCATATTGACAAGTTCATGGGGGCATACATAAGGCATGTTCATGCTTGCATTTTAAAAGCTATGGTCACAGGATTAACCATCATAGGATAATAAACTACTTTAAGTAAAGTTTCAAAGCAAACATGAGAGTTTAGTAGAATCATGGACTGGGAACTAATAGAGTAGAGTCCTCACATAAAGATACACGGCATGCGAGCATAATGAAAATGGCATAACCAGACATCTAGTTGGACATGGTCTACGAAAAAAATATTAATTG
Organism: Nicotiana obtusifolia; assembly: GCA_002018475.1. Lineage (NCBI taxonomy): Eukaryota > Viridiplantae > Streptophyta > Magnoliopsida > Solanales > Solanaceae > Nicotiana > Nicotiana obtusifolia. The sequence continues at coordinate 31,747 of MCJB01048797.1, forward strand.
AGCATGAAGAAGCTAGAACATGCCAAATATCAGTCATAACATAAAAGCTCAAACAACACCAGAACTCATAGTAGGCAATGATACCTCAAGAACCGGATTATTAGACTGTACACAGGAGAAAAGGCCTGATATTGCATGGTTTACCTTGTAAGCTATAAGTGGGACTAAACAGCATAAGATTAAGCTAGGCATAAAACACTCATTAAAGTTCACAATTAGCAGGGTAACACATTTGGCTAACATAGTTGAGAACTGACTTCAATAAAGTATTAAGTTACATTAGGAATAATCCAACAGGAATTAAAATACATGAATTGGTCTATCCCAAGTATGCAGCATAAGGTAAGGAGATCATCTCAAGACGAGCAACAGGTATAAACATTCAGACATATCAAAATACACTAGGCTAGACATGCTCGAGGTAGTGAGAATCATTCATGCCGAACACATACAATATGCATACATTGGAGGCAGAAATTAGGCAAGTTCAGAGGTCGAAAAAGTTCATAGCCATGAAATAGCAGGGTGATACAATAGCACATTGGTTCATAAAAGGTTTAAGTGTCACAAAACATAAATATGAATGAAAGAGAATAAAATTTCTAACGCGAAGAGACTCACCAGTTGCAAATTAACCAAACAAGCAAAATAAGAAGATCAGCAACGCTTCAATCGTCAACAGCAAAAAGGGCAGCAGGATCCCAAAATCCCAGTGCGTCAGAGTTCCCAAGGATTTCAAGTGAACCCCGGGCAATGCTTACACTGAGAAGAGAGTAATAATCAAATTGTGGTGGCCTTGGCTTTTAGCCGGCCAATGTCTCAAGTTTAAAATAGTAGAATGAACATGAGTGAGGGAGTAATAACAATAGTTCATTAATAATCCTTCCCTAAAAGGATACGGGGAAGGGGTTTATTTAGTAGTAGAAATGGAATGAACGAACAAGGAAATATAATCAATCAACACAAAAAAAAAAGGAAAGAAAATATCCCATGCATACTTAAAATAATAGTGGAAGTAAGAATTCCGAATTCTAGTTGGAGTCGGATTTAGGGCAAATCGTTCACAAGCCCAAAGCACGACAGAATCACCAGAGACATACCATATACAAGAGAGATTTTTCTCTTCTTAAGTGTATCGAACCATAATTGCACCCAGAAACATAGAATCAAAGCCAGATTTGTGAGAATCGAGCTTGCCATAAGTGTAATGGTAACGAAAGTTACCCTAAATGAGTGATAGTAGCAGAAAAGGTAAGTATAATCCGCGTATGAATGTGTACAAGGAAGGAATAAGAGAGAATTTCCATGGTCGGCTAGGGTTTAGTGTGAGAGTGGAGAGATGAGAGAATGTAGAGGCAGTTGGGCAGGGAAAATGAGTCTCTAGAATTTGGACGAGGGTAATTAAAAATGGGGGAATGGTTGTGGGCCGTTGATCATTTAAGATCAAAGGCCATAATTAGAGGAGAAGTGGGGCGAGTCAAATGAATAGGTAGCGACCAGATTGGATTAAGGTGTTGTTTGGTTGGGGCTCTGGGAATTGGGTTAGGGATTTGGGGTGTTTGGGCCATTAATTTGGTTTGATAATTGGCTTAGGATTAGGCTAGATTTTAATACAAGAAATTAAGGAAAAATAATTTAATAAAATAGTTAAATAAAGTACAAAAAATAATATTTATGAAACCTAATACTTTAAAATAATAGTTGAAGATTATAAAAATCTGAAAAATGTATCTTTACCCTAAATAAAATGACAAATGCAATTAATTGTAGAGTATAGACTATTATTGTAAAATTATATAAAATAGCTTTAAAATATAACTATAATTATATAAAAAATAAAGTAAAATATTATGAGACATATATATGGATAGAAATAAAAAATTTTGATGATCAAGTCATCATAAAATAATTTAAAGGGATAATTAAATAATAATCAAGTAATTTAAATGCAAGAAAATCAATTTTAAAGCTCCAAAAATTATGGAAAATTATGAAAAATACTTGTATAACCCTTGTAAATTAAGTTATGATGCAAAATGACATTTTGAAAGTACATATACTTATTTGAAAATTATGAGGGCAAAATTGGGTATCAACAACTGCCCCTATTTACTCGGAAATGATGAAAGAGTTGTAGGGTAAAGAAAATGATGACCAATTTTGTCCGAATTGAGTGAGGAATGATGTATTTTTGAACATGGGGCCTGAATCCCGGTTCTTGAGTTGGCTACATACCCTTGGTACTACGGGAATCAGACCGTGTGTAGTTTTGGATCCAATGACAAACGAAACCAATGAACTTATTATAAGAAGGTGTGTTGCAGGTAACAGATAATTTTAGGTGGAGCTACGGGTGCAATTTTGAGCATTATGGATATATAGTGCGGGTATTTGAGCGGTTATGGGACAAAAGGGCAATCAATTAATGGCCGTAGGTTACATTTGAGATGGTCAGGGATGTGAACGTTGTAAACGGAAATCGGAGCGAAAATTGCTCCTGTCCGTAGAACGGTTACCTTCTGAGTTACCTGCAAAAACTTAAAACACGATGCACGCGAATATAGGGATTATTAAAATAAATAATGCAAATTCCCTTCGGACCATGAAGGTTGTCTTCGGATAATGAGGATGATGTCCTTAGATTATGACGTCCTGGGCCATGAAGTGTATGATAAGGGATTCGCAGGCCATGAAATGGTGTCGTTGGGCTATGAGGATGATGCCTCTGGACTATGGCGCCTTTGAATAATGATGTGCATTTTCGAGAGATCCTCAGGCCATGGAATGGTGTCTTCAGGATATGAGGATGGTGCCTTCGTTCTACGATGCCTTCGGCCAATGTGACGATGTTTCAGCCTATAAAATGCAATGATGTGGCGATACCAATCATTTGATAGAGAAAATAGGTGATTCTTAGTCATATGCGAGGACGAGACAAGACAAGTCTTAGTCTTGTATGAGATGAGGGCAGTGCTTAGCCCTATGCGGAGAAGGGAGACAGTGCTTAGTCTCGTGCAATAATGGAGGCAGTGTTTAGTCTTATGCAAGAAATGAAGACAGTGCTTAGTCTCATGTGAGGAAAGGCGGTGCTTAGCCTTATGCAATAATGGAGGCAGTGCTTAGACTTATGCAATGAATGGAGACTGTGCTTAGTCTCATGTAAAGAATGGAGATAGTGCTTAGTCTCATGCAAGGAAAGGCAGTGCTTAGCCTCATGCGAAGAATGGAGGCAATGCTTAGCCTCATCCAAGGAATGGAGACAGTATTTAGTCTCATCCAAAGAAAGGAAATGCTTAGCCTTATGCAACGTGGAGGAAGTGCTTAGCCTCATGTGAAGAATGGAGACAGCGTTTAGTCTCATGCGATAATAGAGGCGGTGTTTAGCCTCATGGAAGGAATGGAGACAGTGCTTAGTCTCATGCAAGGAAAGGCGGTTCTTAGCCTTATGCAATAATGGAGGCAATGCTTAGTCTCGTGCAAGGAATGGAGACAGTGCTTAGTCTCATGCAAGGAATGGAGACAGTGTTTAGTCTCATGCAATATGGAGGCAGTGCTTAGCCTCATTCAAAGGGTAGAGATAGTGCTTAGTTTCATACAAGGAATGGAGACAGTGCTTAGTCTCATGGAAGGAAAGGCAGTGCTTAGCCTTACGCGAGAAAAACAATGGTTAACTGCAAGAGAGTAAAGCATTTCTTAGCTTGAAGTATTTGAGTTTGGCGATTCTTGTTGGGGTGAAGATAGCGATCTTGCAGTGTGTATGTATTTGCAGGTGTTCCTATTACGTTCATTGTGCCTGCATCCAAATAAAAAGTTGGGAGTTCTGCGGCGCGAAGGTTGGTTCGTGCTCTTGGTTCCTTGCTTCGCTTTTGCTTTTTTCTGGAGGCCTTGCTTGAGTTACCCCGGGTAATGTCTGGCTGCTATAGAAATAAAATTTCTGAAAAACATGCATTTGATAAATTATTTATGAAAATGTAGTTGTTTTAAATATGTGATAATGCACGAGATCAAATAATTTTGATGAACTGGTGACTGTTACGCATTTTTGAGACGTTACAACCTCCTCGCTTCGGAATTTTGCGGATCCTCCTTAAAATTCTGCCCCAGTTTGAATGCATACTTCTGGCAACACATTCCTTAGCGGTTCCAAACATGATGCGATTGGGCAAACTCGAGACCTTGCCCCAATTTCTGACTATAGGAAAAATGAAGATTTTATTATGATATGACCGAACCCACAGGGCTGCCTACGTATCCCCTCTTGAACGAGAATCGAGTCAAGCGTAGTTTAGTTACATCAAATAGAAAGTGCAAACATAATGTTAGACATAATATCTTTTGATAGCGTCCTAGTTGATAGATTTTGGCCAAATCTCTCCATCCATCTCCGCGAGTATAAGTGCTCTCCCTGTCAATACCCAGCGAACCATGTAAGGGCCTTTCCAGTTGGGTGAGAATTTCCCCTTTGCTTCATCCTGATATGGGAAGAGTCACTCTAGTACCAATTGGCCCGGCGTGAATTGCCTTGACCAGACCTTTTTGTTGAAAGCTTTTGTCATTCTATTCTGGTGGAGTTGACCATGACATACCGCGTTCATTCTTTTTCCATCAATGAGAGCTAGTAGTTCATACCGGCTTCATACCCACTTTGCATCGCTGAGCTCAGTTTCTTGTATGATCCTTAAAGAAGGGATTTCTACTTCGGCGGGAATAATGGCTTCAGTACCATAAACTAGTAGATAGGGAGTTGCCCCAGTTAACGTACGAACTGTGGTACGATACCCAAGTAAAGAAAATTATAGCTTCTCATGCCATTGTTTGTAATTGTCTACCATTGTCCTCAATATCTTCTTGATGTTCTTGTTGGCGGCTTCTACGGCTTCGTTCATTTGCGGCCTGTATGCTGTAGAGTTCTGATGTTTGATCTTGAATGTTTCACAAATGGCCTTTATTAAATCGCTGTTGAGATTGGCGGCATTGTCAGTAATGATTGACTCTGGTACCCCAAATTGACAAACGATGCGGTCCCCCGACAAAATCTACTACAACCTTCTTAGCTACAGCATTGTAATATGCGGCTTTAACCCATTTTGTGAAATAGTCTATGGCCACCAGAATGAACCTATGTCCACTTGAAGCAGCGGGTTCGATTGATCCGATGACATCCATACCCCAAGCGGAGAAAGGCCAGGGTGAACTTGTTGCATTAAGTTCGTTAGGTGGTACTCGTATCATGTTAGCATGTATCTGGCATTGGTGACACTTTTGAACATACTTGATGTAGTCTGTTTCCATAGTCATCCAGAAATACCCTGCTCTTAATAACTTCTTGGCCAGAATGAAACTATTCATGTAGGGTCCGCAAGTTCCGACATGTATTTCCTCGAGCAATTTAGACGCCTCCTTGGCATCGACACACCGCAATAATCCTAGGTCAGGAGTCCTTCTATACAGAATTCCTCCACTTTGAAAGAAATGGTTGGTTAATCTGCGAAGCATGCGCTTTTGAGTATGGGTTGCACTATCTGGGTATTCTCCCTTTTCCAAATACTCCTTGATGTCGTGGAACCACGGATTTCCGTCAATCTCTTCTTCAATATGAGCACAATAAGCTGGTTGCTTATGAATTCCTATTGGATAGGATCGATGAAATTCTAGTCTAGGTGTTGTATCATGGAAGACAAAGTGGTTAGTGTGTCTGCAAACTCATTTTGAGTCCTTAAATCATGTTTGAACTCTATCTTTGTGAACCTCTTGATTAGCTCTTGTACAAAGTGCAAATATGGCAATATTTTAATGTTCTTCGCAGCCCGTTCCCCTAGAACCTGGTGCCCTAAAAGATCTGAATCTCCAATTACCAGCAGCTCCTGAATGTTCATGTCAATAGCAATCTGAGTCCCAGGATGCAGGCCTTATATTCTGCCATATTGGTGGTGCATGGAAACCTGAGTTTTATGGATACCGGATAGTGTTGATCGGTTTCTGATACTAAGACAGCTCCGATACCTACTCCTTTAAAGTTTGCTGCTCCATCGAAGAACATCCTCCAACCATTATATGGCTCGGTAATATCTTCTCCTACAAATGATATTTCTTCGTCGGGAAAATACATTTTCAATAGTTCATATTCTCCGTCTACGGGATTTTCTACGAAGTGATCCGCCAATGCTTGCCCTTTGACTGCCTTCTGAGTTACATAGACGATGTCGAACTCACTCATCAATATTTGCCACTTCGCTAACTTACCCGTAGGCATGAGTTTCTGAAAGATGTATTTTAGCGGATCCATCCTTGATATGAGATATGTAGTGTATGCATATAAATAATGTCTCAAAACTGAGCTATCCATGTCAAGGCACAGCAGGTGCATTCCAACAAAGAGTACCAGGCCTCATATGTCGTGAACTTTTTGCTCAGATAATATATTTCCTACTCCTTTCTTCCAATTTCATCATGTTGTCCTAGAGCACAACCAAAAGCCCCATCTAACACGGACAAATAAAGCAGTAGAGGTCTCCTGGTTTTGGTGGTACTAGCACGGGCGATTTAGATAAATACTCCTTGATTTTGTCGAAGGCGTTCTGACATTCTTCAGTCCAGCTTGTCGCAGCAACTTTCCTCAGCATTCTAAAGATTGGCTCACATATCACCATTGATTGTGCTATAAAACGACTGATATAATTAAGGCGCCCTAGAAAACCCATCACATCTTTCTTATTCTTTGGAGGCGGCAAGTCATGGATAGCTTTGATCTTTGACAGGTCTAACTCAATACCCCGTCGACTGACGATGAAACCTTACAACTTTCCAACAGGGACCCCGAAGGCATATTTTGCAGGATTCAACTTCAAATTGTATTTTTGAAGCCAATCAAAAAATTTCTTCAGGTTTTCTATATGATCCGAACTCCTTTTAGATTTGATGATAACATCATCCACGTACACTTCTATTTCTTTGTGTATCATGTCGTGGAAAATAGTCGTCATGGCCCTCATGTAGGTGGCTCTAGCATTCTTTAGACCAAACGACATCATTTTGTAACAATATATTCCCCATGGTGTGATAAAGGTGACCTTTTCGGCGTCCTCTTCTTCCATCCAGATTTGATGGTATCCTGCGAAGCAATCCACAAAGGATTGGAGTTCATGCTTGGCATAGTTGTCAATCAATATATGTATGTTGGGCAGCGAGAAATCATCCTTAGGACTTGCTCTGTTCAAATCTCGGTAATCGACACATACTCTAACTTTTCCATATTTCTTCAGAGTATGTGTCGACCACTCGAAGAACCTTTGCTTTGATTTGCTTGGTGACCTCCTCTTTTATCTTCAAACTCATATCTGGCTTGAAATTTCTGAGCTTCTGCTTCGCCGCTGGACACATGGGATTGGTGGGTAGCATTTGAGCTACTATGGATATGCTTAAACCAGTCATATCGTCGTAGGACCATGCAAAGATGTCTTCATACTCCTTTAGGAATCTAATGTACTCTTCTTTCTCCAACGGTGATAGATGAATGCTTATACGCATTTCCTTGACCGTTTCGGAATCCCCTAAGTTAACGGCCTCAGTTTCCTCCAAATTAGACTTTGGTTTGTCTTCAAAATCCTTTACCTCTTTGATAATTTTCTCAGGTATTATATCATCTTCCAGATCCTCTGAATCATTGTCCTTGTGTTGAGTTGTCTCATTACATATCACAGTCGTAGGTTCATCAGGATATGTAATAATTATGCTGAAAGGAAATACAAAAAGATAATAATAAATATAAAAAGCAGTAATGCATTTTAAAACTTTAAAAAACGTCAACAAGTACTACTCGATGGCTCGAGTAATTATTTCAAAACAAAATACTGAAAAATATCTCAAATGCTCAAAATTATTTGAAAATAATTCATGCTAATTTGCCAGGCTACCCAGGAACTCGACGGGCCCCGGATGGTGCAATGGTCCAGTTCTTGAGAACAGCTCCTTCTTCCATGGTCTGAATGGTAAGGTGTTCCTCCTCTTTCTCCTCAACAATTGCACTGCAGTCCATGTATTCTTCATCTAGAGCAGCCTCCTCTTGCCAGCCAAAACCTCATCTTCCTTAGATCCCACATCATGTCAGCCTAATGGAATGTCTGGTGCATAGGTGGTACGGGACGTTCAATGGATAATAAGGAGCACGCCATGGTGGTGAACAATTATGATATTCTTGCCATGTGTATTCATATTCGAGTCCAAAAGTCCTGCCATGGTACTGTGGTTGTACGAGTTTGGTGGTCCTCTGAAGCTTTTTGCCGAGACCCTTGCCAGGTTCATACCCTGTCCACAACAGTATGCCTTCTATCTTGTTGCTCCACCATCGATCCTTTTCAATTGTGTTAACCCGCTCAATGCGATGGTATGTTTCTCCACCCAGCTTCCTTCTATTTTCGATGACCGGAACGGTCTGGTTGGTGTAGATTGGGTTGCTTCCATCTCCATGTATGATCACCTCCTGATGATTCCACTTAAATTTCACAGCCTGGTGCAGATTTGAAGCCATTGCCCTGAAAGCATGTATCCATGGTCGTCCCAACAATAGATTGTAAGTAGCAAATATATGTAGCACTAGGAACTCGACATCAAACCAAGTCGGTCCCATCTATAGATTGAGGATGATTTCTCCAATGGTGGCTTTCTGAGATCCATCGAACGCCTTCACATTCATGCTTCCCATTCGTGTCTCGTGCAGGCCTTTACCTAGTCTCTTTATAGTGGTCAGTGGGCATATGTTAAGACTTGATCCTCCATCTATCAAGACCCCGGCGATGAACTTATCTTTAAATTGCACTGTGATGTGCAACGTTCTATTGTGACTCAGTCCTTCTGGTGGTAATTCATCTTCATGGAAAGTGATTTTCTGGCATTCCACTACCTGTCCGACCATGTTAGCCATCTCTCCACTAGTGGTGCCGGTGGGTACATAAGCTTCACTTAACACCTTCATCAAAGCATTACTGTGCGCGTCTGAGTTTTGCAGCAGTGATAAGATGGATATCTGAGCAGGAGTTTCGTTCAAGTGGTTAACAACATAGTACTCTTTTTCTTGTATCTTCCTCCAAAGATCATCACTGCCAGTCTCAACAGCAGGCGGCTTAGGTGCAGCTTCCTTGCTTGTTCCTCCTAGATTCTCAAGTGTATAAACTTTGCCCGTTCTAGTCATACCTTGCACGGTACATGTTTCTTCCATTTTGGCTTTTCCCTTCCTTCTTTCTTCTGCAATATAATCCCACTGGACGACATCAGATTGATAAGATGGTGTGGGAGCTACCATTACAGTGAAGGGCGTAGTTACCTCAATTTCAAATGGCCCCTAGGTTTGTACCACAACTGGCATGAGGGTGACCGGAGATGTTTTAGGAGCGTCTCCCTCTCGAATGTGTCCAATGGACCCCTCTTACTCCCATTCTTTGTTAGTTTCTATCACATTTACTCCCTCACCTATGTGATCCAAGAGAGAGTTGTTACAAACATTTGGTGCAACTTCCTTTGCCTGTATGACCTTAGTGTCGATCAGCGTCTGAATCTTGTCTTTTAACGTGCGACACTCCTCAATGGTATGACCCTTCATGCCTAAATGATAAGAACATGTTTTGTTGGGGTTCATCCATTGGGAGGGATTTTCCACAACAATAGCAGGGGTAGGAGTAACATAATTAGTGGCCTTCAACCTCTCATACAGTTGGTCTATGGGTTCAGCAATTGGGGTGTATTGTCTAGGAGGTCTGCGGTCAAAATTTGGACATGACTTCGAGTAGTTTTGGCGGGTGGGTGGAGGTGAATGGTAATATGTAGGTTGAGTATTATAGGTATGGTAGGTGGCAGCAGGGTGTTGTTATCTCAGGGACGAGGGTTGACATGTTGGTGGAGGTGTTTGGTATGTGAGGGGAGACTTAGGGCCCTGGGCTGCCATCACAGCACCCAGTTCTTTCTTCTTCAAAATGCCTCCTGATTGCAAAGCTTTATTCGTGGCCTACAGTGCCTCGAAATTTTTCACCATCCCATTCTTAATTCCTGTTTCTATTCTTTCTCCTAGCTTTATGATGTCGGAGAACTTGTGATTTTTAATGACCATCAACCTTTCGTAATACTGCGGATCTTGAGCTCTAACAAAAAACTTGTTCATTTTCTCTTCTTCAAGTGCTGGCCTTATCTTTGCGGCCTCTGATCTCTAACGAGCTGCGTACTCACGGAAGGTTTCTGTCGGCTTCTTCGTGAGGTTTTGAATGTAGAAAACGTCTGGCGTATTTTGTGTGTTGAACCAGGATCTATCGACGAAATCTAATGCCATACTCACCCAACTAACCCACTTCTTTGGGTTTTGACTGATATACCAACACAAGGCATCTCCTATTAGGCTTCGCATGAACAGTTTCACGCGGATTTGTTCATTCTTTCCCACTCCTAGAAGCTTGTCGCAGTATGTTCTTAGATGCACCTTAGGATAACCAGTACCATCGAACATTTCAAACTTGGAATGTTTGTAATCCTCCGGCAGTTCCACATCTGGCTGAATATATAGTTCCTCATAGTTTAGATCTTCAACTCCTTTACCACCTTCAACACTCTAAACTCTACCATTGAGCTTCTTGAGTTCCTCCGCCATGTTTTTAATGGGCAAGTCATTTTTAGTCGATTCGGGTATGTATAGGGTTTGTTGCGGGGTATAGGGTAAGGTTTCCACATATATCGGATTGCTTCGATGGATTCCTGGAACTTGGTTTATGGGTGGTCATTGGTCGAGTTTTGGGAATCGGAAGTAGGTTGTTGTACATTTTGGAGAGTGTGATAAGTAGTGGTTTGCAGGTATTAGGTTGGATGATGGTAGTGTTGTCGAGGGGTTGGTACTGCTGGCGGGTTAAGGTTCTGGGGAGGTGCGGGATACTGGTCTAGTGCAGGAGGATTTGGTGGTGGGTTATGGTTTTGTGTGTTTTGCAGTGGTGTTTGGTTCTGGTTAGTCCGGTTTTGCTGATTGACGTCTGGAACATTAAGAGTAAGGGAGAGGTTTGCCAAATTTCGGAACTGCTCAAGCTCACCCTGTAGTTCCAGGATTTTCTGCTCCAAACGTTAAACCAACTCATTCTGTCCCGGAGTACTTCGACCATCTGAACTTTCACGTTTTCCACCATAATAGCATTGTCTTTTCTGATACCACTTAAATCATCCATTTTCTCTTTTCCTTTACTTTTGCCTTTGGGGTCGCTTGGTGGAGGAGGGGGTAGAGGACCTCTAGATCTGGTGTGGGTATGCCGATGATGCCAGTATGCACGAACCAACCTTCGGGCATAGGAATAATCAAAAACAAAAAAAGAAAAAGGTAATTAAGTTACTAGGGTGAAATAAAAGTGTGTTTGCAATATTTAAACATGTTTCAAAAAAGTCACGCAATAATTCGCGTCCTAATTTTGGGGACTTTATTGTGCCTGAGGTAGGCCTAAGTGACACATAGACTAAGAAGAAAATTGATGCTAACATTTGCTTCATTTCATTAATGTTAAAATGATTCCAATCAAAATTTTACTAAATCAACAATAATAATAAAGTTACTAATGGTATTTAGCCTTATTACATCGAAATCTAAGCTAGAAAGCAGTAAAGAACATCATCTCTTAGTCCACTTGGTCCCTGAAGGACCTTCTCCATGCTTGGCTCTTTTGACCCCATTAATCAGGTTTCCCAGATCGCGCATATCCAACAGTAAGTAAGCTTTTGCTAGATGTCCTCCGTCACTATCATCCATGCCTTGGCAATCCGAGAGTCTCTTTCTCATCTTTCTTTCTAGCTCCATCAATCCTTTTCCAAGTATTCCAATCTTTCTGTTGACTTAGTAGCAATCTCCTTCCATTCCTTTATCGCCTCCATGTTCACTTTCTGTTGTTCTAGATGTTTAACTTCAGACTCGAACACCCTTTTGCATAGCCTCTTATAATTAACCTATGTCTCAGCCACTTTATCTATGATTCTGTCCTTCAGATTGACACCTGGATTGACGTCCCCCGCTACGTCGTCTTCCAGTCATGATAGATAGTAGTATATATGACCAGCGTGATACCTGTCTAGCTCGATGGTTTCTCTTTCCACAATGATCTTTTGGTTCTACATGTGTTGCGCCTCGAACTTAAACGGAATGACATCTCCTTTGAAATCTACCTTATACTAGACCATGTTGGAAACCCGAGGTATGACTTGTTTCCTCCCAGCTTGTTGCATTACCCTTATAGGAGTGTAAGGATAGATACCTCGCAACCCGATGAGTACCAAATGAGTACTCCTCGAAGAAGCTTTTGACGGTACTCTCCTCTTTGAAAGTGTTCGAGCAGCCAGAGTTGTAGCAATTGATTACAACCCTCAAAATGTCCAAATCCCTACTAGCACCGATCTAGAGCGAGGTACGTCTCAGCTAAGATCATAGGGATGATGGTATAAGTTTTTCCCTCGATGCCATCCATCAAGGTCCTGGCGACCATGGCTAAGCGAGTATGAATCCTTCACCTTTTCATTGGAAATATCAACAGCCCCAAGAAGCAGACGACGAACACACATACCCAGGTGCACCCATCCCAATGAATAATGGCTAGTTCGTCATGGTGAAGACGATACAACTTGCTATGCCCACAATGCTCGTAAAGAAATTCAAAAGGGATATATGATTTATTTAGACAGAGCAGCTCATCATTCTTCTTAAAACCCAATATTTTCAGAAAACCGTAGGGAGTGCAATTCTTTGGTACCAATAATCCTAGACTATCCTATGGAAACTTGGCGAAGCCTCCTATTTTTTCTAGGAGAGGAGTCATTTCTATATTGCCAAATCGGAAAACAGCTCTTTCCTCATCCCAGAACATAGTAACGGCCTCAATCAATTCCCTATTTGGTTGAATGTTTAGCAAGGATGGCATGTCACCAAGTACTCTTCTCACATGATATTTGTCGCAAGGTGCAAGGTGTTTCCACCAGTAAAGTAGCAAAGGTGGGATGTTTTGGACCATACCAAACCTGGGGATTTCATGCTTCATTTTCTGCAAACAAACAAAGGTTAGCCCTTTCCCTGCACATCTGACTACTTACGCAATAATGATCAACATGTTGGTATATTTTCTCCAAGTAATGCACATAATATTATAGTGTCCATTGGGATTGTGGAAATCCCATCGGACTTTGGACAAGGTTCATCTTAGCGGGTTCTTAAGACAATAAAGCTCCAACTCGCACTAGGTTTAGCATGATGCATGTACATTTGGGTTTCTAGAATGGTCTAGACTGGTACTTCCAAGTGGACAACTTGAGAGGGAAAGGCACGGGACAGTTGATTGCACCGCTGATCGACTAGTCTACCGTAAATAAGCCTTTTCGATTTAAAGGATGATTTTCAGGAAAGCGCAGACACTCATCAAGAGCCGCTATGTTGATAATTGGCACGAGAGGAGTATGATGTGGAGCATGCTTTATGCAGAAATAATAACACATCGCCAAGTATTTGCGTGTAAAAATCAGTAAATAAAATAGCAAAAGTGAACATGAAAAGAAGAGAAAAGAAAAGAAAGACCAAAGAAAGAAGTCAGTTTGGCTTACGAAAATGTGCGAGAATGTAACGAAGCAGGTAAGGAGATAGGGATAATGTAGCAGTCAAGATGAGAAGAAAAGGAGAGTGGTCACACTTGTCATAGCTAACAAAGGAGAACAAGGAAAGGGATGTGCATGTCATAGCAAATTTAAGCAAACAACGGTGAATAAGGGAAGGGATGTGCATGTAACAGAGAAAGTAATCCACATAAGTCAAGATCGTTATGGTAAGAGCCTAAGTGCAATCCCCAGCAGAGTCACCATGCTGTCGCATCCTGTTTTCTCGCGAAATCGGATTTCGACACGTGATAACTCTTTTAAATGAGGGTGTTGAAAGAGAAGTGTCACCACCTAACATTTTTTAGGTGAGTTAGGACACCTATTTGCGAATAACTCTGTTTGACTAGTCCGTATCACCAAACATCGAGTAAGGGCTCAAATTACCTCAAAGAGAAGGTGTTAGGCACTCTTCACGATCCACAACTATGGGTCCCGACCGAGCTTTAAATTATGTGGATTACGTGATTAGGCTAGGTGATCAAATAAATAACGGGAAATCTAAAAGCCGAAGAGTCATATTAGAACACGTGAGAATCCACACTAGTCTTAATGATTACAAGGATACAATTACATTGATCTATGTTAAGTGTAAAAAACAAATCCATGAAGAAAAGAAAAGGGGGGGAGGGGTCCTAAGTTTTTTAGCCTAAAGGATCACCCCGTGCAGCATAAATAATACTTTGCAACTCCTTTGAGATAGAGGTTGCTCATATTATTCAACGAGCACGGACTATCATCTCCCGCTACCCGATTACTATGTTAAAGTTGTTTATCTAAAGGCACTTTAATTCAATTCTAAGTCGTATCCTATGCATGCACTACCCGTCCCATACCTATGGTCCAGGAGGCTTTGGACCACTATTTGGGTGGTTCTACACTTCGTTCAGGATGCTCAAAATGATAAAACTAGCGCACATTCAAAAAAAATAAACATGTAGGACTACACACATAAGTTCAATTAAAGGCTCAAGTTAACCTCCACACATAAACAACAAATACACGCGGACGGTTAGGCAGTAGACAATTAGAGTCATTAAGTCCTATAGGCATAGTTTATATGTGACATATCTCCAGTATTGTACAGGCACTGTTGCAGCTTTAACGAATTTTCATATTAAAGGTATTACAAACCTATAGGCATGACATCTACATTGTTCATGCGATGAGGCAATGAGGCTGTTCGAAGCTCATAATTTACGACATTAATTTTATAAACATGCTTCTTAGGCAGGTGACAGTATCCTATAAGCAGGATCTCTAACAATTGACAATTGAAATCAATATTATAATGCTTTATCCCTAGAGGCATGTTTTTAAGGCAAGGCGGTGTGCTGAAGGTAACAGAAGTAGTTGATTAAAAGATTAGGGTCCTATAGTCATGATATCTAGACGAACAGTATACTATAAGCAATAGAGGAGACTGATTGATTGATTAGTTGGATCTTTATAGACATGGTATATAGACTAGCCAAGTATATTCTATTGCATCCTATATTTGTGCTGTCAAAACGTGCACAATAGAAACAAGTTCAGCAAATGCTTAAACTAACATTCTTTGAGTGGTGTAAAAGTATTAGACAAGTTAAGTGAAGTGTGTGATTTCCTATTTGAGATCGGGGTACCATCAGTTGAAGATCTAGGCTTCAGATATTTCGAAGATGGCATTCAGGACCCACTTTGGTCACTATGAGTTTCTGGTGATGTCTTTTGGGCCGATTAATTCCACGACAACTTTTATGCACTTGATGAACAACATATTTCAGCCCTATCTTGATTCTTTCGTCATAGTTTTCATTGATGATATATTGGTGTATTCTCGCAGCGCGGAGGATTATGAGCAGTACTTGAGGATCGTGCTCCAGACTTTCAGGGAGAAGAAGTTACATGCTAAATTCTCTAAGTGTGAGTTTTGGCTTGATTCAGTGGCATTGTATCCAGTGAGGGGATTAAGGTGGATATGAAGAAGATTGAGGTAGTTCAGAGTAGGCCCAGACCTTCTTCTACTAATAAGATCCTGAGTTTTCTTGGGTTGGTAGGGTATTACTGCCGCTTTGTGGAATGGTTTTCATCTATTGCAGCCTCGTTGACTAAATTGACGTAGAAGGGTGCCCTATTTAGGCGGTCTGATGAGTATGAGGAGAGCTTTCAGAAGCTCAAGACTTCCATGACTACAGCTCCAGTTCGGGTTTTGCCTTCGAGATCAGGTTTTTATACAGTCTATTATGATGCTTCACGGATTGACATTGGGTATGTGTTGATGCAGGAGGGCTGTGTTATTCCTTATACTTTGTGTCAGTTGAAGCCCCATGAGAAGAACTACTATGTACACGATTTGGACTTAGAAGCCATTATTCAAGCACTAAAGAATTGGAGGCAACAGAGGTGGTTAGAGTTACTAAAGGACTATGATATCACAATTCTTTATCATTCGGGGAAGGTCAATGTAGTGGCCGATCTTTGAGTAGGAAGGCTGAGAGCACGGGGAGTCTTGCCTATATTCCAGTTAGAGAGAGGCGATAGCATTGGATCTCCAGACCTTTACTAATCGATTCGTGAGTATTTTGGAGTCTAGCAGAGTTATTGTGTGTGTTGTATCTTGGTTGTCCTTGTTTGAACGCATCTAGGCACGTCAGTATGATGATCCCCACTTGTTTGTCCTAAAGGACACGACGTATCACAATGATGCCAAGGAGGTTACTATTGGTGATGATGAGGTATTGAGGCTACAGGTTCGGATTTCTGCTCTGAATGTGGATGGGGCGCGTGAGTTGATTCTTGAGGAGGCCTATCGTTCGTAGTACTCCATTCATCTGGGTGCCACAAAGATGTATCAGGATTTAAGGCAGCACTATCAGTGGTGGAAGATTAAGAAAGATATTGTGGAGTATGCAGCTCGATGTTCGAACTATCAACATTTGAAGTACAAGCATCAGAGTCCCGGTGGTCTGCTTTAGAGGCTTGATATTTCTTAGTGGAAGTGGGAGTATATCACTAGGGATTTGGTAGTTGGGCTTTCACGGACCTTGAGAAGATTTGATGCAGTATCGGTCATTGTGGATAGACTAACCAAGTATGTACACTTCATTCTAGTCATGACTACCTATCGTCGTAAGGTTGTTACCCTTCGTGGTGTACCTGTGTCTATTATCTCGGATCGAGGCACTCAGTTCACATCGCATTTTTGGAGAGCAATGCAGTGAGATTTGGGCACAAAGGTAGAGCTGAGTACAACATTATATCCCAGACAAACAAGCAGTTTGAGGGCACTATTTAGATTTTGGAAGACTTGTTATGTTCCTATGTCATTGATTTCGGAGGATTATTGGATCAGTTTCTACTGCTTACAGAGTTCGCCTACAATAGTAGGTACCATTCGAGTATCCAGATAGCTCCTTATGAGGCCTTATATGAGAGGCAATGTTGTTATGCGGTTGGTTGGTTTCAGCCAGGGGAAGCTAGGTTGTTGGGCACTGATTTGGTCCGTGATGCTTTGGAGAAGGTGAAGTTTATTCAGAAGTGCCTTCGTACAGTGTAGTCCAGGCAGAGTTATGCTGACAGAAAGGCTCATGATGTTGCATATATATTGGGTGAGAAGGTTCTAGTGAGAGTTTCACCCATTAAAGGGTGTGATGAGGTACGGGAAGAAGGTCAAGTTGAGCCCTAGACATATTGGTCTTTTTGAGGTGCTTGAGAGAGTTACAGAGGTGGCCTACAGGCTTGCCTTGCTACCTAGTCTATCCGGAGTTCACCTAGTATTTCATATTTCTATGCTCCAGAAGTATTATGGAGATACTTCACATGTTTGGACTTCCGCACGATGCAGTTAGATGGGGATTTGACTAGTGATATGGAGCCGGTGGCCATTTTGGATCGGCAGGTTTGAAAGTTGAGGTCGAAGAATATAACATAAGTGAAGGTTCACTAGAGAGGTCAGTCGGTCGAGGAGGCTACTTGGGAGAACGAGCAGGAGATGTAGGGCAGATATCCTCACCTTTTTGAGACTCCAAGTATGATTATAGACCTGTTCAAGGACGAACATTCTATTAAGAGAGGGATAATGTAATGATCCATCCTGTCATTTTGAGTATTTTAGCTACTTCCCCCTATTAGATGCTTTGCATATATGTATTTATGGTTACATGACTTGCCGGGTAGTTGGGTTGGTTTCGAGGAGGTTGTGGAGTGAATTGGGACACTTATTTCCAAGGTTGGAAGCTTTAGTTGTGAGAGTTGACTGGACTTTGACTTTTATGTAGTTGACTCTGGAATGAAGTTTCAATAGTTCCAATAGCTTCGTATGGTAATTTTGGACTTAGGCGTATATCCGGATGCGGATATGGAGGTCCATAAGTTGGTTTGGTGCTTTTTGGAAAAATAGAAATTGAAGGTTTGGAAGGTGGAGTAACTACCCGATCGGTCATATAAGCATTTGTATTTAGTTTGGTGGTTTGATATCATGAGTAGCTTTGTATGGTGTATTATGACTTGAGTGTATCATTGATTTTAGTTTTTGAATGGCTTGGGATTTGATTTGGAAGAATGATTCGCAATTATTAAGCTTTAAGTTGGAAGAGTAAACGAAGTTTGGCTTTTGTGTATTTGACCTCGGGTAGGAGTTATTATGGTTCTAATAGGTTCACATAGTTATTTTGGACTTAGGTATATGCCCGGAATTGAATTCGGAGGTTCCTAGGTTGATTTGGCTTGTTTTGTTGAAAGTTGGAAATTTGAAGGTTTAAAAATATCCTAAGATTGACCGTAGGTTGACTATAGAACTATCAGGTTCCGATTGTGATTTTAGAACTTGGAATAGGTCCATTTTGTTATTAAGAACTTCTCCGCAAAATTTGGTGTCATTTCGAGTTGGTTTGATAGGAATCAGACGCATGGTTGTGTTTCTAGAAATTCTTGAGTTTCATT
This sequence comes from Nicotiana obtusifolia, assembly GCA_002018475.1. Lineage (NCBI taxonomy): Eukaryota > Viridiplantae > Streptophyta > Magnoliopsida > Solanales > Solanaceae > Nicotiana > Nicotiana obtusifolia. Next base: position 50,314 of record MCJB01048797.1, read on the forward strand.
ATAATCTTCATATGTTTTGGTGTCAAATTCGTGGTTTCGAATGTTATTTGGTATTTTAATCGTGAGCGACTTCGTATGATATTTTTAGACTTGTGTGGATGTTTGGTATGGAGCCCCGGGTGCTCGGGTGAGTTTCGGACGTGCGTTCCGGAGAGTTTCAGTAAGGTTTAGCTTTTGCTAGTACACTGTTCTAAGATCTGTCAGGGGATACCGCATTTGCGAGATTATTCTCGCTGTTATGATTTTGGGCTTAGGGACCAGTGTTCCTATTTGTGAAAACTGGTTCGCGTTTGCGACTAATGCTGGGTTCGCATATGCAAACCCCTGTTTGCATTTGTGATGGGGAGGTGGGGCTGGAGCAGGCCTCCTTTTGTGATTGAACTCTCGCATTTGCGAGCCTACTGTGTTTGCATTTGCAGATAATTTTGCATTTCCAAGAGTCTCAGGGCTGGGGCAAGCTTCCCTTTTGCGACGTTTGTGTTGCATTGCTTAGGCCGCACTCGCGAACCTCGTTTCGCAAATGCGACATCTGCAGCTGTTTATATGTAGTATATTTCAGGACTTAGTCTCTATCACATTTTTGAATCATGGCTTCGGTGGGAGGCAACTTTGAGGAGAGATTTTCATACCAACCTATTCGGAAATTTTGACTATTTTCAAAAATGAAAATTTGAGATTTAAGAGTCGAATTTGGACTCGGATTTGAAAACAAAATAGATATATGGACTTGTGGAGTCATGAGTAGTCGAGATCTTTGCACTTGGGTTTTGACAGTTCGAGCCGGGGTTGACTTTTGTTGACTTCTGGGGAACTGTGTAAAGATCTTAACTTTAATTATTTAAATTGATTTCTCTTGCACTGTTTGATGATATTAAGTCATTTTTTGTTAGATTTGATCCGCGCGGAGGAAAATTGTAAAGGAAAAGTTATTTTTGAGTGTTGTTTTGGCCTAATTAAGGTAAGTATCTTGCCTAACTTTGTGTGAGAGAAACTTCCCGTAAGATTTGGTCTAATTGCACAATTTGAATTATGTGAAAGACGTGTATATAAGGTGATGAGCGTGTTCACCGGCTTATATGTGGCATTTGACTTATTTAGATTCTTAGTCCATTAATATGTCTTTAATTGAAGTTGTTGTTATATGGAACCCTTTTCATTGTTGACTTATTTCCCGTTTTATTTTGTTGTTGTTGAAATTCTTGTACTCTTTGTTGTTGAGTCGTGGGCTGTGTATTGTTGTGATATTGGTATTATTGGTTTGGCAATGTTGTGGAAAATAGGCACATGTGAAACGAGTTGATTATTTTGTTGTGATGATATGCTCATGCGGTAGCATAAGGGTGGTGTTATTGATGTGCAAGCGGCGAGATAAGGGGGTTTTATGCGCGTATTGTCAGTAAAGGGAATTACTTTTTTGAAGCACACGCGGCGAGATAATGGGGCTAAAGTGCGTGAAGGTATTTCGTGAAAAAATATTTTTAAAATAATTGTAAGGCTCACACGGTGTCATAAGGATGATATGCTATTATGATATGTGGCACATCAAAGTGGCTCTAGTTGTATTTTTGTATTGGAACGGTTTGTGACTTCTTGAGTGTGTTATGCATATTACATGAGTTGATGCGTTATTTTAATGTGCTAATCTGTATCTCGGTTGTTACTTGATGAATTAATTGTCAAAATGGATTTACTTACGTGGAGTTACTATGCTATTTGATGCTTTTACTTTATTTAAATTTTATCACGCTTTACATTATTTAGTTCTTAAATGACACTCATTATCTATAATGACCCCACTAGTCGTTCTGAGCTCTAGCATGTTGTTCGGCAGTTTGAGACCTTGAGTAGCTTCACTTTATGTATTATGACTTTCACGTGTAGTCGGATTAAATTTTGGGAAAGTTCGGAGTTGATTTAGAAGAATAATTCTCATTTTAGAAGCTTTAAGTTGGAAGAATTGACCAAGGTTTGACTCTTGAGTAAACAATCTCAGAATCAGGATTTGAAGGTTCCTACAGGTTCATAAGGTTATTTGAGACTTGGGCGTATGCTTGGGTTGAGTATTAAATGGTCCGGGAGCAATTCGACGCTAATTATCGGAGGTTTGCATTTTTAAGGTTTTAGAACCTACTAAGTTTGAATTAGAGAGGACTATGGTGTTATCGGACACCGGACGGTGTTTGGGGAACTTGGATAGGTACATTTTATTGATTGGAACTTGTGCGTGAAGTTTGGTCGTGATGCGGTATGTCAAAGTGCTACTTGGATGCGTTCTGCGAGGTTTGAAGGCTTGAAAGTTAAAATAAGAATTTTGATTGTTGATTCGTGGTTTTGATGTTATTCATGGCGTTTTGATCCTTTGGATAAGTTTTGATAAGGTATTGGGACTGGTTGGTATGATTGGACAGAGTCCTGGGAGCCTCGAGTGTGTTTCGAGATGTTTTCGAAAAACATTTGGGTGTTTTGCAGCTGCTGGTGCTGGTTTCTATTGTTGTCCTTCGCGAACGCGATGGGGAGCACGCATTTGCTAAGATGCATTTGAGCTGGAGGTCTTTGGTCATCGCATTAGCGATATGCCAGTCACGTTCGCCAAGGTTTAGGCAGTGGTGCTCCTCGTTCTCAATAGCCTGGTCGCGTTTGCGAAAGGGAATATAGGGTTGGGAGTCTTGGCCTTCGTGCTCGCGAAGGCATGGTCGCATTCGCGAAGGGGCATCCTGGTAAAGCATCGCATTCGCGAGCCGTATCTTTCGTTCGTAAAGAAGATTTTTGGAGTAGGAGCTGGGTGTGCTTTGCGAACGCGAGAGACATACAACATTCAATATGAAGGGTCACCTGGGTAGTGTATAATATGCCAAGTTAGGATTTTTGCTCATTTCAACTCATTTATCTCTTGCTTGGGCGAATTTTGGGCGATTTGGTGGAACAATTTTCATCATCTATCATGAGGTATGTTATTCCCACTTGTTGTAAGTTATATACATGGTGTATATATGGATTTTAACATGAAAATTGGTAGAAATTGTGGGATTTTTGAAGAAAACATAGTAATTATAGTTTTGAATTTTGACCACGAAATTGGATAAGGAATTGAGAATAAATTATATATTTGAGTTCGTAGGCTCGAGGGTTGATTTTTTTGACTTTTCAAGTGGAGTTGGGAATTGTTATAAATTGTTAAATTACAAGTGTTCGAGTATATTTTGATTGGTTTGCACATTGTTAGACTAGTTTCTCGTTTGTCATTGGTTTGAGGTGTTAGACAGGCTTTAGAGCTGGTTATCAGAATTCGGAGTGAGGTAATTCTCCTGTCTTACCTTGTGAGGGGGAATTTACCCCGTAGGTGTTATATTTGTTATGTGCTACAAGTTGTGGGAGCAACCCACATATAAGGTGACGAGTTTCCGTGCGTATGGTAGAGTTCCTTATCAGGTCCGGGTAGACTTAGACTCACGTTATGCTTTATTTTTATTATTTGAATTATTGTCTGCTTACATACTTTAACTATCATATTTAGCATGGGACTTGACGAGCTACATGGTGATGAAACTTATCCTTTTTTTATGGATTTATCCTTCATTGTACATATTTGTCTGGAAGTTTTTTAAATTTCATAAGTCACACATATATTTGTGAGTGGGGCCAGTGACCCATCAAGTTTCACTATTCCTATGTGAGCGGGCTAAAAGCCTCTGCAGTAATATTATGTATTGGGACAAACGGCCTCGGTAGTATTATGAGATGCATCTATGGTTTGTGCCGGTCGACCCTCGGCAACGTACACGATTATTATAGAATCGGACTAAATGACCGCATCAGTATTATTATGGGATCAGGTCCTATGCCACAACAGGAAATCATGCCTTTACTGTTATGGGACCGAGCCATTTGCCTCAGCAGAATCGTGCAAAATATTTGATAAGGAGTCAACGTACTTATGAGTCTTCTTGATTTGAGATGTGACTATTTATTTGGTGATGACCAGTTCGTATTCCATTTTTGGAAGTATCCGATATTTGAGGACACATGTTTACTATTCAGTTAAGGATTGTATTATGTACCTATATCTGTTTTCATTTTTGTACTTGCCATGCTTCATACTTGTCTACTTATATTGTACTTGATTTATTACACCACTAGTATGTATCAATGTCGACTCCTCGTCACTACTTCTTCGAAGTTAGGCTAGACACTTACTCGTTATGCATTGATTTATGTACTCATACTACACTTATGCACTGATCGTGTAGGTACGAGACAAGTACTTTTGGTGGTCATTTTGGTGAGTAGGTGCGGTTACTGAGGAGGCTTTGTGGTTAGCTTCTCTCTATGTAATGAACTGCAGAGCATGGAGTCACTAATCTATCCATTTGTTGTATTCTCTCTATTTCTTATTCTAGACAGCTGTTGTAATAGTATCGTATATACTAGCAGATGCTCATGCACTAGTGATACCTGATTTTGGGGATTTAGATCTTTCTCTTGGTTTATTCTTCTATGATTTTCTTGATTTATATTTTGGTCTCATTCGAACATTTAAAATAATAATATCTATATTTTCTATAAAAGTAAATGGATGTTACTCTTTCTTTCTTAAATGGTTTTGAAATGAATTTTGGATTAACTAGTGATGTGTTGATTTATTTGTTGGCTTGCCTAATGACGTTGGGTGCTATCACGTCCTATAGTGGGATTTGAGTCATGACCGTTTGGTATCAAAGCCCTAGGTTCACTTACGTCTCACAAGTCATGAGCAAGTCTAGTATAGTCTTGCGGATCTGTATGGAGACGTCTGTACTTATCTTCGAGAGGCTTCAGAACTGTTACGAGAACTTCCCTTTCTTGAATCCTTGTCGTGGGATTTGATTTTGTTGAGGCATATGCCTTCAGTTTCGTCCTACTCATTTGTATGCGATGTCGAGCACTCGATATCTATTGGGCACCGATGAATTGTGAAGATGCTACAGATATGGTGCAGGATGTTTCTTCCTGCGTATACGGGTGAACTATTATCATCACCTTGTGGATGGGTGTTCTGTTGTTTTAGCCCAGTGTTAGTGTTGCCTATGGTTTAAAGGCTATGCACGCTGTATTGTGATCTTTATGCATTGTTATCTCGCAGTGCTGGTGTAAATGGTAGGGTGCTTACTTATGTGTTGCGACAGTGAATGATTCGGGAGGAGCAATGCATGATTTAATTATTCGGCATTTAATTCCAGCGAAGGAGAGGCAATTGGACTATGGATGTTCAGGCTTTGGTTTACGGAGTAGTGAGACTGTATATCTCCGTACTTGGTGGAATTCTTATTTCCGTTGTGATGTCATCGTCCTTGTTTGATCGCATTAAGGTTCGTTGGTATAATGGTCTTCGTTGTTTGCCCTTGGGAGTATGGTGTTGCAAGGTGGGGCAAATAAGCGATTATCAGAGAAGGATTGTGATTTGGGGGGGAGGGGGTACAATTGGTGACGAATAATGAGAAAAGACATGGTAGGATGTGTCTCGCGGTGGTTGAATTCTTAGTAGGTCAAGTACGAGCAGCAGAGATCGAGTAGTTTGCTTAGGAAGATAGTTTAATCGGAGTGGGAGTGGTAGTGAATCGTAAGGATTTTGTGGTAGTATAGCAACATGCTTTGAGAAAGCTTAGAGCAATTATGGTCATGGTGGACAGATGACTAAGCCTGTGTATTTCATTTGAGGTGATGCTTTCTGTACTTAGGAAGTTTGAATATGACGGAACGAGTTTGCTTGGAATTTTGAGGAATGTGAATGCTTGATTATCATTTGGGGATGCAATATACTTCGAGTTGTAAATTTGTTGTTAGACCTTCAGTTGTTGTTAATGGAAATGAACGAACTCTTACAGTAGTGGATGAGTGTGGACCCAGGAGAGTTAAGTGAATTCATAGTAGATATAACTATGTCAATGTCGTCAGGGGATGTCGATATTAGGTTATATAGGTGGGCTATCTCATGTGAGAAGGTTAGGGATTGCATGACTTCTGATAAAGTTCTTATGAAGAGTTTTACTTTCTATCCAACATGAGGCATGCACTGTAATGTGGGTCTGGATCACCCGATGAAGATGGCACGACTATTACGAGGTTGAGTGTGTGTTTAGGACTGATAGTTTGGGATGTGTGATGATTAGTGCAACATGAGCCTGTGAGAAATTTAGTTGAGTAACAGTGCGAAATAATAGTAGCTAAGGAGGAGAAGTCATTGTGGATTCTTGGTTCATGTGTTGTGGCTTGAAACTAAGTGGGGGAGACTGTCGTTGATGATTAGATCACGTGGTTACATGTCTTTGCAGTTTATGGTCGTTAGTACATTGGCGGATTAGTTATAATTGAGGAAGAGAACATCAGGGGTAATTCGAGCAAGGAATTTGATAGATAGGTGCTATATTTCACCTTATTGATGTGCGGAGGTTGTGAAGTAACTCATATTGGGTATTTATATATGGATGTGATGTGCAAGGAAAAGGATTTATTCAGTTGCTTCTTTGGATTACTCGAGTGCTAAATGAGCACTAGTTGTTTGGTTATATAATCGGGACTAGTTTAGAGTGGGCGACTTTCAATAATGGTTCTAATGGATTTGAGATATAAGGTGTGGTGCTTAAGGAATTTCGGGTTCGTTATGTGGGTAAGGATTGGGTTTTGTCGTAGGGTGTGAATGGTACTAGGAATATTCTTTATTATCATCAGGTCTGTGACACAGTGTTAGAAGGATGGAAGAAACAACTTCAGATTCGTAGAAGATCTTCTAGAGCGGGTGTATCAGTTGGGGATACAATAAAGTGCATGAGGAGAGTATAATGTGACTTATGGGTATTGAGGCAATGTGGTCTTGCGGTTTGGGGTCACTCGGGAGGAGTGTTGATTGAGGTCCATTATGTGCTGGAAAATAGAGGTACTGATTCTGAAAAGTGAATAGTTGAGATAAAGATTCAACCTTTATGGATTGGGATTGTTTCCTTTGGCATTATTTAATGTTTCTAAGTTGCTTTTGGTTAGTTTCGAGCCATTTGGAGGTTGTTACATGCAGGATGGCATTTCTAGAGTATTGTCGGTATTGGATTCGGCTTGCTCGAGGTAAGTAACATATCTAAACTTGGATCTGAGGGTATTTAACCCTTGGGTCTATGTTATACAGGATGCATTGAGGTGAGTTGAGAATCATGTTAGAAATCATGTTTAGGCTATATGCTTATTCTGTTGGGACCCATTGAGGTCATCCTTGCTGTGGAGTTATTTGCTTAAATTGCAATTATATACTCGGTCATATTCATTCATTTGCATATCATATCTGAGTCTCTGTTACCATTTGTTGTTGCATCATGTTATCATTGTTTACGCTGATTGCCATGAGATTTGTGAGCCTGAGAGACTAAGAGATTGATGAATGAGTTGGGGCCTGAAGGCCTAGTTATGAGTGACATTTATGGGATCGGGCTGCACGCTACAGCAGTTGCTTATAGGATCTTGCTTCATGCGGCAGCAGGCTATAATGACTCATTATGGGATCAGGCTGCACGTCGCAGCATGCCATGTTGGCTTATTTTAACGCATGGGCAGGATTCGCCCCTCCGGAGTCTGACATACCAGTAGTGGGCGCAGGTACCGAGTGCCGAGTGATTGAGTGTGCCGAGTGATTGAGTGTGAGACAGTGAGGTTTAGTACTCTGAGAGTGTGAGTCCATGCATTATATTTGACATGCATACATGGGATGTAGGTATAGAGATGCATTTCCTCATGCTATATGGTATTGTGACATTCATGACTTCACATACACATTGACATGTAGGCATAGAGATATACTTTCCTCATGCTATCTGAGAATGAAATTTCTTATCTATTGTTGAAATATTGTGGGAGAAATTATAGTTTTCTGATATACTCCTATTTAGGTGCTTTCGGTGAAAGATTTGGGTTTTACTATTATACCCCGAAAAGCATGCATGTTTTCCGTAACTGTGAACGAGCTGAACATAATAACTTTCAGTTATTACTCATTATTTTTATTATATTGTTATGAGTTGTTCTTGGCCTTTGATGTTGGACTTTGACCTTCTCCCGAGCTCGTCAATGCTTTCAACCTAAGATTAGGTTTGTTACTTATTGAGTACAAGGGGTTAGTTGTATTCATAAAACGTTTCAGCACCTTCCATGCAGAATTTGGAGCTGATGTTGCTGCATGTGGCAGGAGCTGGCATTGAAGATTTGCCTATGTTCTGGTTATAGCTATCTATTATTCTTTGTAGCTTTAGATTTATAAATCTTTTTATGTACATTTCAAACAGATGATATATTTCTTTCATACCAGCTTTGTAAACTCTAAGTATTAGAAGCTCATGATTTGTACTTTCAATCCTTGGGTTGTTGTATAGAAGTTCAGCTATTTCATCGTTTATTTTTTCAGTAAATCTCATTTGAATTGGATTATTGTTAATTGGCTTATCGAGCGGATTGGCTTAGGTGCCATCACGACTAGTTGGATTTTGGATCTAGCCTAATCCCAAAGAAGTCGTGACGAGGGGTGAACATTAACACTTACTAGTCGTCCAATAAATCAAGTATAATAAAAGTAGATAGGTATGAAGCATGGCAAGTACAATAGTGAAAATAGATATAGTTACATAATACGGTCCTCAACTGAAGAGTAAACACGAAGTCCTCAAATATCGGATACTTCCTCAAATAGAATTCAAAATTGTATCAGCAAATAAATGCTCACATCTCAAGTCAAAAAGACTTATAAGTACACTGACTCCTTATCAAATATTTCACACGATTCTGCCGAGATGAACAACCTGATCCCATAATAATCGTGTACACTGTCGAGGGTCAACTATAACAAACCATAGATGCATCTCATAATACTGTCGAGGTCCTTCAGCTCGATCTATAATAGTACTGCTGAGGCATTAAGCCCAATCCCATAGGAACAATGAACTTGACGGGTCACTAGCCCCATTGACGAATATATGTGTGAGTTATTAAATTTAAGATGCTTCTGGAAAAATATGTACGACACCAGATAAATCCATAAAGGAAGGATAAGTTTCACGACTAACCATGTAGCTCGTCAAGTTTTTAAGGTTGCAAGGTTCGATACTCTATATAAGTCCATTATCAGGCTAAATATGATAATTAAAGCATGTAAGCAGGCAAGGATAACTCAAATAATACAATTAAAGCATGGTGTGAGTCTAAATCTACCTGGACCTAATCAGAAATTCTAGCATACACACGAACACTCATCACCCCATACGTGTTTTGCTCCCACAACTTGTAGCACATGGTAAATATAACACCTAAGGGATAAATTCTCCCTCACAAAGTTAGACAAGAGACTTACCTCGCTCCAAATTTCTATAAACGGCTCCAATGCCTCTCTAGCTCCTCAAACCAATGCCAAATGATCTGAAACTAGTCAAACAACATGCAAATAATTCAAAATATACTCAAAGACTCGTAATTTAACAATTATAACAATTTCTAACTCCACTTAAAAAATTAATAAAGTCAACCCCCAGGCCCACGCGCCCGGATTCCGAAAGTTTTCGAAGATAATTATTACCCATAGAATAACGAACTCAAATATTACTTTATTCTTATTTTCCTGTCCAATTTTGTGGTCAAAGTCCAAAAATATCATTTTTAGGATTTCTTCCATAATCCCACAATATTTATCAGTTGTTACGTTAGATCCATATATAATCCATATATTTAACTTGCAACAAGTAGGAACAACTTCCCTTTCGCAAACGCAACTGGGCTATCGCGAACGTGGAGAACCACTGCCCAAACCCTCATGAACGCGAATGGCCTATTGTGAACGCGAAAGACCTCCAGCAAAAATCCTTCTTCGTAAACGCGTGTGCTCTCCATCGCCTTCGCAAAGGACAACAACAAAAACCAAAACCAGCAGCTGCAAAACACCCAAACTTTGTTCGCAACCATCCGGAAACACAGCAGAAACCCATGGGACCCCGTCCAATCATACCAGCCAATCCCAATACCTTATCCAAACTTATCCAAAGGCTCGAAATGCCACGAATAACATCAAAACCACGAATTGACACGGCCAAACTTCACGCACAAGTTCCAATCAATAAAATGAACCTATCCAATTTCTCGTAACACCGCCCGGAGTCCGATATCACCAAAGTCCACTCTAATTCAAACTTAGTAAAGTTTCAAAACCTTCAAAATGAAAACTTCTGACAATAAGCGCTGAATCTCTCCTGGACCATCTGATAGCCTGAACATACACCCAAGTCTAAAATCACCTTACGAACATATAGGAACCTTCAAATCCCGATTCCAAGGTCATTTAGAGTTAAATCTTGGTCAGCTCTTCCAACTTAAAGCTTCCGAATTGAGAATTATTCTTCCAAATCAACTCCAAACTTCCCGAAAATCTAATCTAACTACACGTGCAATTCATAATACATAAAGTGAAGCTACTCAATGTATCAAACCGCCGAGCGACATGCTAGAGCTCAGAACAACCGGTAAGGTCATTATATTTTCCCTCACCTAAACATATGTTCGTCCTCGGACGTGCCAAGAATTGTTCTGAAGTTACCAATACTCACTGCACAACTCCTCTTTCACCTACCCGTGCCACCACAATCCATATGAGCATATTAGCTCAGCCCATACTCAAGATCCTTCTTGTTAACGTAGCCCACACGCCTTAGAACCAAATTCCAACATCCAAGATTCTCTACAAGGTCCGATTCTAGCATATGTACACTGTATCTATCTCAACAAGATGTACCAAAACATACATGTACACCCAAGTCGTAACCACACGATGTACCACAGCGTTCAAATGCCCATAGTAGTATCATCCAACCACAATAGCGGTAAGTTTTTCCGAATCAGATACCGATCATACACCGCCTAATACATGAAGACACTGTTCCAAGCCGTGCAATACTGCAACGAAGAAAGAGACATACGAAATCTCATAACCACCCGCCAAATCAATAAATTGTGGTGTTCCTCCGCCCGACAAGAACCATTACTGCCTTCTAAATTGGTTAGTGAAGTTCTCCCTCCAAGCATATATTTTACCAATCTGATTGCGCTGACTCCAGGTCTAACAACCTCGTCTCACCCAGTACAAGTTGCTCAGTCGTCAAGCCATACTAAAACAAACTAAAATCTCATACGATGCCATCAATGTGCCAACAAGCCACAGCTCGAATATGACCAAAAAGGAACAGCGAACCTGAGTACAAAACTATTCAGTCACGCAACGAGTAAAACAACCAAACAAATACTATGAACCTATCTCAAATATGAGAAACAAAATACACAAGATGCGTACTAGAAACCATACCCAACATCTCACCATTGCAGCGTGTAACCTGATTAACACATGATACTATTGTGGCGCGCAACCCGATCCAAACATTATACCCGTGGCGGCGTGCCACCCGATCCACACATGACAATCAATAAGGGAATACCCATCGAGCCAAATGCTCATACCCACTAAAAACACGTATATCAACCATGAAGCACACAAAGTGCATACACATAAGCGTGGAGAGACGGATAAGGTCATGCGCTACAAATGATCAAGCACGACGTGCAATAAACAACCAGCATTTTGAGAGCCATCTCGCTCATATAATACCGCAAGCTACACAGGATCACAACACACATGTGAATAATCAAGCTGTCTCACAACCCGCATGGCATAGAAGAGTAAGACATGAAATAGAGGAGGACAGGGATACATCCACCACGCCTGAAGACTCATCCATAAGCAATGCTTTGCTGAATAAGCATATCTTATTTGGTGTAGAATATACATTCATATTAGGTCTACCAACGGACCACACAGCCAATTCTGATTATCCCAAAATAGGTCAATAACCTTCCAAAGATCCACAATATCCCTATCCATGACACATGCCATCAACCGTCAAATCCGGAACAAACTTCCACAGTCCGCAACCAAAGGAAGAGAGCGTCTCTCAGACATAAACTCTCCAATCAACAAAAGTACCAGAATCTGCATACCTGATTTCAATCTCTAGCACTTAAATGACTGACATGTCACACTTACACAATCATTTCGTGGGAGATACTCCCACAACCTTCCGCACCAGGTAGCGAAGTCTGCATATCCATGGTTACCGACCATACTATTTCTGTAATGCAATCAAGAATTCGCAAATCAATACACAATGCCTCTTCAACCGAACACCATTTTCAGGCGACACTAAAATAATGCCAACATATTTTGAACATCTGAAATCTTCGCCCGCTCCTTCGAGCTCGTGACATCCCTAAAAAAATAGAACTACAACCTTGATCCCTCAGTTCAAATTCCACACCGCTCACTATACCTATCATGCTATTACATAAGTGTGGAAGAATCCCATCATAAATACTGAACCACTAGTGGAATAAATGCACCATTGGATAGAACCTTTCACAAAACTCATTTTAGGAGAAAGAATCGTAGCACGCAAACAACTTCCCATAACCGTAAAAGACATAAACCTCAAACCAGTGTTGAAACCATCATAACCTCTTGGGGACCCATTTGGACATACCCAAACCATCAGGATTGAATCCCTCCAAACCAACCAAATTACAGAGACTGCCATGCCCACAAGTATAGCAACGAAACACTCGTGCCCACACCTCGAAACTCGACAAAACTCATAAAATCGATAATCTACTCAATTACGAGTCCAACCATACTAATTTCACTCAAATTGGACTCCGAATTGGTGTTCAAAACTCAAAAATTCACTTTCGGAAACTTTAGACAATAAACCTAATTCCTTTTTTGAAATCAACAATCAAATGCACAAAGCGAAGATGGAATCACGGAATAAAATCAATAACGAGTAGAAAACACTTATCCTATTCCATGTGGTGAAAATCGCCTAAAAAATCGCCCAAATCCAAGTTCCATAGCTCAAAATATGCTTAAATGTCTGAAACATCCGAAAATAGAGTACTTATAATCATTAGACGAATTTATGAATCGCGATCGCGAAGAAGAGTATTACACTACCCCTAAAATACACTACGCGTTTGTGAGCCTCCTCATGCGAACGCGATGCCACAGATGCCAACTCTCCATGAACGCGGACTGCCACGCGAACGCGGAAGAGAAATCACCAGCTCGCAGCTCTCAGCTCAGCTTTATGCGAACACGATGACTTATATGCGAACGCGTACAATAACCAACAAAAAGCAACGTGAATACGGCCTTCCAATCACAACTGCGATGAAGAAAGTGCCCAGCCCCAGATTTCCTCTACGCGATAACATCTCTATCTTCACGATAGCGAAGAACAATTTGGGCATAAGAAACTAGCAATGAAAATATGATGCAAAATGGTCTGAAATCAATCCGAAACACGCGTGAGCCCCTCGGAACCCCGTACGAACTTACCAACAAGTCCCAAAACATAACATGGACCTACTTAATGAACTTTTGAACTTTCAACTTCCAAACCTCGTGACGAACCATATCAAATTAACTCGGAATGAACTCAAATTTTGCACACATGTCCCAAATAACATAACAAAGCTATTCCAATTCTCGGAACCACAATCCGAACCCGATATCATCAAAGTCAACTGCTGGTCAAACTTGTGAACATTCCAAACCTTCAAATTGACAAATTTGCCAAATAGTAACGAAACCTTCTAGAAGCACCCAAATGCGAATCCGGGCATACGCTCAAGCCCAAAATCGCCATCCGGACCTAATAAAAGCATCAAAACTCTGTTCCGGGGTCAAATAAACAAAAGTCAAACTGGGTCAACTCTTCCAACTTAAAGCTTCCTAGTTGAGAATTATTCTTCAAATCAATCCTGAAAAGCCCGAAAACCAAAACTAATGAGACACGTAAGTCATAATAAATTATATGAAGCTACTCAAGACTTCAAACAGCTGAACGGAATGCAATTTCTCAAAACAACCTGCTGGGTCGTTATGTTCTCCCCCACTTAAACATACGTTCGTCCTTGAACGTGCCAAGAGTTGTTCCAAAGCCGTCAAATCACTATGTAATCTTACCATACACATACTCGGGGATGATTCCATATCACCCCAATCCACATAAGTCTGACATCACAACATAACTGAAGATCCTCACTTCGTCCTTAGCCCATACACCTTGGTACCTAATTTCCATCATCTGAAATTCCTTACAAAACCCGAATCTTGCATCTACACACCGTTTACGTCTGAACAAACTATATCAAGCCATAATCATAAACCAAGATATAATCACATGTTATACCACATAACTCGCATACTTGTTGCAATAATTTTCGATCACAGTACCTGCTCAAAAACAGAGCCGGTACTGGTACTGAACCTCATATCAAATAAAACTTCGTTCAAACCTTCGCACATTGCCCATGATGAATGAAACACGTAGAAACTCATAACCTCTCATCACACAACAAGTCATGTAGTTTTCCCTCATTTGATAAGAACTATAGCCAATTTCTAAGCCGACTTTTGATATTATTCTTCCAAACACACCGTAAACAAATCTGATAGTATCCATTCTAGGTCCAATGACCTTATCTCATCAGACAAAACTATTCAATTGACATGCCACACAAATATAACCTAAATCCACAATCGTGCCATATGTGCACCAATAAGCAACAATTCAAATATACTCAAACATGGAAAAGGACTCAAATGAGAGAACCGTCCCGCAAGCTCAACAAGTACCACTACAACCGCATAGTTATAACCCATCATGCATAGTAGATCCAAGACACTCGAATCTAACACAAAGGATCATATCCCAACATAACTCCGCTGCAATGCGTGACCCTATCCAAACATCGGTCCATACGAAATACCTCAAGTCATAATGCTCAAAATCAACAGCCACACGCAATTTGACATCAAGTACACAAAGTGCATTGCAATGACCATGGAGAAGCGAATAACTTTATATACCACAGTTGAAAAGACCATAATCAAGGTGCAATCCACCATTCAACACCCCTATAACCATCTCGCTCCAATTTCGCTATAAGACCCAAATAGAACTGCATCGTGTGTGCATATAACCAACAAATCACAACCCCTCGTAGCATAGAACAGTAACACATAGAACATATCAAAATAAGAACTAGCTCACCTCTAACAGAATGGCACACCCCGCAGCACTAATTGTTCTAAGTCAACAAATTCGACCCGATGTAGAGTACACATCCTCATTAGGCCTGCCAATGGTGCTCCCAAATCGACTTTGGTCATCCCCAAACGGATAAATATCACTCCAAAAGTCCACAATGACCTAACCATAACATATACTACCATTTGGCTAACTTTGGCTACATTTTCACAGCTCACAACCACGAAACAATCCGCTTCTGAGAACTCTCAGTCTGCAAATCCATAGAACACACAAATCACCATAATTGATCCCAATTTCACCACTCGAATGTCTAACACATCTCTGATACATGATCATTCCATGAGGAATACTTCTATAATTTTTTTGTACCACATAGCAAAAGTTTGAATATCAGTAGTCGAACAACCAGGCGAGTACTGCAATACCAATGAAGCATCTATAAGTCAAAACTCAGTGCGCCTTCTGAAATGCGCACCTTTATCAGGCAATACCAAGTAGTAATAGCATTCATCTAATCATCTGAAACCGTCTATGATGTACAACATTCATGACCTTCCCTCCAAATCTGAACCGCCACCTTGTACATGCAAATCTCATCCCACGGGACGCACTATATCTATCATGCCATCGTGAGAAAAGAACAAGAATCTCATTATCAACTCTGAGTCACAAGCAGCACACACACTCAATTTTCTAAAAACCTTCTACTTGATCCCGTCCAAGAGAAAATCATAGCATGCAACACACCCCTCATACATGTAGATAATATCCATCTCAAATTGTGGTAGAAATCATCGAGAACTCTACGAGTTCCATTTGCACATAACCAGGCCATCAGAACTGAATCCCTCTAACTTAACCAAGTCACGCAGGTCGCCAAACCCAAGAGTATTGCCACAAACACCTGTAGAGACTCACCACATCACAAGTACCCAAAGAACTGATCATATCCAATACTGTGCTGACCCAACCTACTACCAAGTTGTCCTACTTCTCTATTTTCCTTCTGAAATACCCTCAAGTTAACACTTCTCCTTGCAATAACACCACGATCTTGACCCAAAGCTCACCACATGAGATACTAGCATGAAACCATGTCTCCCTAAAGCCCATAAGTCGTTGCATTCCCTATTAAGAACCCCAAAATACCACAATCGGGGTACCCACTTCAAGGAGACCTTTTGTGAATTTAAAGGTGTTCCTTTTACCTTTCTGATACTAAAATGTAGAATCCATAGTGATACAGAAATACCACAAGTCCCAGCACCATCCAATGCAAGTCTTATGTCTTAGCCATATACAAATCTGGATAATTTCCCCAAATGCCACATATGAGTCTTGAACTCATTAGAACCTTCTTCAGAGCCTACACCCTATTCTAATATCCCATGCACTGCCCAAAGAAGCCAAACGATTTGTGCTCCATTAGTACACCAATACCCAAAGAAATAAACCACATCTCTAAGCAACCAAGTGAATCCCTTTTTCTTAGTACATTTCATCCATCACAAACAACAAGCCTAAACCATTCCAAGACTTCCATATATCCATAAACTATACATATCATGCATCCAGAAATTTTCTTACTCGAGTCATCCTCGATCTCAACCTCAGCAAGTCATAACCGATTCACAACATGCCTCAGACTAAAATGAATACATCACATAATCATACAATCAAATCGTTGGTTGTAGACTCTCCCACTTAGCTCAAAGCCATAGAACAATACATCTGATAACTCACAATACCCATACTCTATTACTGCCATCATCCCGCACTAAAATTCAATTAAATCCTTCATAATCTCATACAACACAAACCATATAATAACTCAAATCATCTGCTAATCAAGTCGACTATCTCAACTGGTCCAAACTCTAGTCGAAAGAAACTCTCCACACAACATCATAAGGACCAAACATCCGTAGATTACCCCGCAGGTGATAACCCACCTGCTTAGCTTCAAATTGACACCTGTCTATGCGCTTTTACGGCCATAATTGCTACGCAATCACTTAATCTTCCTGAGTTTGAACTCGTGAACAAAACATGAGAATCTACTTTGTTCCACAAATGAAACAACAAGCTCAAAACCCTCATAACTCAAGACTGTATAACATATCCACAGAAGTCGAGCATCCAATAGTCCTTTTCACATCTCAAGCAAACTCCTCCAAGATTTTAACCATGTAAACACATCCCGCAGTCATGTCATACTCATCATATAGCCATCCAACCACTCACCGAGCCATAAATTCCACTCATAGGGACACTAACAGACATATAAGTCAAAACGCACATGCTCATAAACTTGAAACTGCCGTGCCCAAGCTACGGTGAAAACTCGGCCTCAAGTCCTCCAAACTGGCTCATCACCAAAATGCAGAAACACATCTCGCTCCTCATCCTTGGAATCACAACCCGTCGATGCACAGCTGGTACCAAGCGCTCACATACGTATACGAGTGAGTGGAAGGAATTTAAAGAGTTACGTTTCAAGCTGAATCATTGCCGCATGATAAGGAATGAAAGATGGGAAATTTATCCTAGATGCCCTATAGCCTCTCAAAGATAGGTATGGACTTCATCATACTTATCCGCAAGACTCTACTAGACATTTGCTCATGACTCGTAGAACCTATGAACCTAGAGCTCTGATACCAACGTGTCACGACCCAAAATCCATATAATCATGATGACACCTAAACCAACCCACTAGGTAAGCCAATTAACAACAAGTCAATTCAAATGAGACTTACTGAGAAAATAAATAATGAAATAGCTGAACTTTTATACAGCAACCTAAGGATTCGTCGTACAAATCATGAAATTCTAAGATATAGAGATTACAAAGCTGGTATGAAATAAATAAATTATTTGTTCGAAATGTACATAAATAGATTTATAGATATAAAGCTACCAAGAACAAGAGGCAACTATAACATGTATTTTAGTCGCTTATTGCACTCTAATTCACTGCACTTTACTTGTGTTGAGCTTTAATTGGTAGTGTTTTGTATTTATTGTGTGTTTTATTCCTTGTAGGAGTGATTCCGAGCTATGTATATGTTGTGGAGTAAATTTGAGCTATTTGGAGCTTTTGAAGTTTGAGTTAAATCCCAAGGGATCATGTTGGGATCGTATTTGGGGGTCAAAGGACCACGTCTGGATATCAAAAATTAAGTTGAGGTCGTACTCTAAGGAATTTACACTACTACAGCGCATGGGGGGGGGGGGGG
>MCJB01048797.1:68727-118544 GCA_002018475.1 Nicotiana obtusifolia
GGGGGGGGGGGGTGCTGCTGCTCCCTGACAAATGTTGAGCTCTCTGGAAATCCTCACTAATGCCTCGCATGGCATATCACCCCATGCGGTACGCCTGTGTAATTTTTTCAGAGCTATTTTCCTATTTCGGTTAGGAAAAGGTAGTTTCGTCTGAGCCCGACCGTACTTGGTATAAATACAGGGATAACATTATTTTTTGGTCTTTTGACATACTTTCAACCTAAGGAGGCTAAGGAAGAGTTGGAAGAACACAAGCACAAGGATTTTATCATTCCTTCCTCACTTAAGACCCATGTTTGGATCGAATCTTTGTTTTCCTATACTTTAATTATACTTGTGATGAATTTCTCCATGTATATGGAGTAGTTCCCTTTAGGGTTTGATGTATTTGGTGTATTGTTGATTTTTTGTGGATTATAACTCTAGTTTTATGTATTGAATCGTTTTGGAGGATTTAATTATTGCATCTATATTCACTAGTTCATGTAATCGAGAGAGGAATAACTTGTGATATCATTGCATTATATTGTTGGTTGAGTTTATAGGTTCCACTAAGTAATCAAAAGAGACTAGTTGATTCATTGATTAAACCTAGTTAGGATAATAATCGAAAGAGGTTTTCTTAAGGAATAATCCACTAGGCATTCTCGCATATCTTCACAGTGCTTAATTTGGTTTATCTTGTGAGGTTGAGACTTAATCGAGAGAGGAGTTTCTACTGAACATTTGAACTAATAATTGAGTGAATTCGAGAGACTCACTTGAACATTAGAAGTTAATTTTCTAGAGTTAGATCGCAAACAATTATCTTACACCTATCCATTCAAAAACCTATCTTCTCCCACTGATAACCTTATTTGCTTATTCCTTGACTCGATAGTCACTAGTCAAGATTTTGAGTTAATTTTATGTAGTAATCATATAAATCTCAACTGTTGATCCTCCTAGATAGCAATCAAGCTAGAAACTACAAGAATACTGTTTAAATCCATTCCTTGTGGAAACGATATTATACTATACTATATTTGATTAGCGTGCACAATTTAAGTGTGTGTTTTGCACTCGTCAAATTTTGGCACCATTGCCGGGGATTGACAATCAATAGTTTTTAAAAATAGTTTGTAGTGCTAATTCAGGAATTTTTTTTCTGTTCATTATATTTTTTTGTCTTATTACGTTTGGTGTTCTTTGACTATGCAGAGGTTACAGGTTAAAAGTGGTGCATGACTTGAGCTTCTGCGAAAGAAGTGATACCATACAAATCAGAGATAGAAAAACAACTGCGACAGTTGAGGAAGGAAAGAAATCTCAATGAGACATTAGAAAAGGTTGGGAAATCCTCACAAAAGAAATTATAGCCGGAAACAATGAAGAGGTAGATTTGGCTACAAGAGAGGCAACCCAACAACGAGAAAAAGCTGCACCGGATGCTGAGGAAGAAACTATTAGAGCTGCACCAATTGTCTATGAAGAAGAGGGGGGTCGGAGAATAAATCAACATCAACCCTTGGCTGTAGACTAGTTTAGAATTATAGCTCCTGGACCGAGACCACTTGACAATTATGCTAGGCCGTTCTACAATCAAGGATTATCAAGTGTTAGACCATCTCCAATTGCAGCCAATAATTTCGAGTTGAAGCAACGGTTGCTTCAAACCATTCAGAATTGTTGTGTCTTCAGAGGGAGGATGATTGAAGATCGAAACACACGTTTAATAGATTTCGAGGAGATTATGAACACCTTTCAATACAATGGGGTGTCACAAGATGCATTATACTTAAGGGCATTCCCCTTTTCACTTAAAGATGATGCGAAGCAGTGGCTTCAAAGCTTGCCCACTGGATCGATTAGAACATGGGATGATATGACCAGAAAATTCCTTGATAAATATTTCTCCTTAGCTAAGACGGGCAAGTTTAGAAGAGAAATCCATAACTTTTCCCATACCAAGTTAATGCTAACACATCTGTGCAGGTATGACTTGATGCTATGGCTAAAAAAATACGGAAGCTGACCTTAGCCTATATACAAAGTGAGCCTCACACAGCTTGTGATATATGTGGAAGAGGACACCCTAATCATAAGTGTCAAGCCTCAACGGAGGAAGTGAATGCTGTGGGAAATTATAATTTTAACGCAATGGGTCAGAAGCACCCTGATTTTTCATGGAGTTCACCTGGAGGTATTGCAAATGCATGGCAAAAAAACAATCCCATATTCCAGGGACAAGGAGCTCCTGGTTTTATAAATCAGCAGAGGCTGCAATTTCAGCCTCAACAGCCCAATCAACCTAGTCTAGAAGGTCTAGTAAAGGCCTTCATTGTGAAAACTGATGAAAGATTTGAAGCACAAGGGGAAACAATTCGAAATTTAGAGAAGCAAGTGGGCTAGATTGCAACGATATTATCTAAGAGGGTTCCGGGAACTCTCCCTGCTGAAACTGGAAGAAATCTCAAGGAAACAGTGAATACTGTAACTTTGAGAAGTGGGCAAGTGTTGAAAGATTTCACCCCAATCCAAAAAGATGCGAGACTTCAAAAGGAAATTAGGGAGCAACTGAAAAGTGATGTGGACACGAAGAAGAAAGGACAGACGAAAGATGAGAAAAGGAAGATAATTCATGAAGGGAAGAACCTGAGGAGAGCAAGCATATGCCTGCATTATCTTTCCCCCAAAAACTAAGTAGAGAAAAGCTGGACAAGTAGTTTGACAGATTTCTGGATATGCTGAAACAGGTTCATATAAACTTATTATTAACAGAAGTGCTCTCACAAATGCCTGCTTATGCTAAGTTCTTAAAAGAGATCCTTATGAAGAAGAAGAGAATCGAGGAGACCTTCGTGGTTAAGCTAATAGAGCATTACAACGCAATATTGCAAAATAAACTCCCACAAAAGTGTGGATATCTAGGGAGTTTTACTATACCTTGCTCTTTAGGAACTATTAATTTTGATAAATCCTTATGTGATTCCGGTGCCTCAATTAATTTAATGTCTTTATCTATTTACAGGAAACTAGAGAAGGAGATTGGAGAAATAAGGTCTGCACCCATATCTATGCAGCTGGCAAACCAAACGATTATAACACCCTAGGGAATAGTGGAATATGTGTTAGTTCAAGTGGATAAGTTCATATTTCCTATGGATTTTATAGTGGTAAATATGGAGGATAACAAGGAGGACCCTCTCATCCTAGGAAGACCATTCTTAGCAACGGGCAGAGCTATATTAGATATACAAGAAAGAAAACTCATGCTTAGAGTGGGTTTGGAGACTGTGACTTTTAAAATGGATGTAGCAAAGGGGGCGTAAAAAGACAAACCAGCTGTTAGTGTTGAGTGGAAAGTAAAAGGCTTGAAAGAGAAGGCTGCAGTGAGCGAGAAAGATAAGTGTAGTATGTGCCCAAAGAAGGCTTAGAAGAAGCTGTCTGCATGGATATGTGCATTAGTTCGGGTGCGAGGAATGGAGCCCAACTTCGACTCAGACCCCGACTAGATGTTAAGAGAAGTTTTCTTTACCTTATGTTTTTTAATTGTGTGCCATGGGGACATGCCACAACTTAAAGTGAGGGGTGGGGGATATTTGTATGTATGTATGTATGTATATTTATTAGTTTTCTTTTTGTTAGTTGTAGGAGTTAGAGATAGAAAAAGTTTATAAAAAAATTTAAAGTTTTTGATTTTTCCCGACGATGGATATAAAGGTTTATTTAGAGAATAAAGTCAAAAGAAAAAGATAAAAAGATTTTTTTCTTTAAGTAGGGTAAAATTCCCCCTTGGTTTTTCTTTGTGCCACGGTTCTTTTCTAAAGGTTATGTTTGAACCGAGTGTAGTTAGTTTTTTATTTCTTCAAGGAGTAGGAAACCTTGTGCTATGATTTGAATTGAAGGCAACATCGCATGACTTTATTATGCCTTGAGAATAATGAGTGCTTTAGTTGTGACGCTTAGGCTCAGTTTTTGAATCTTCCATAAGTACCTTAAATTGTATGATCTTAACTTCCGCTTAACTGCGTTGACTAGAGTGTCTTGATGAGTCCTATCCTGA
Organism: Nicotiana obtusifolia; assembly: GCA_002018475.1. Taxonomy (NCBI): domain Eukaryota; kingdom Viridiplantae; phylum Streptophyta; class Magnoliopsida; order Solanales; family Solanaceae; genus Nicotiana; species Nicotiana obtusifolia. The sequence continues at coordinate 72,773 of MCJB01048797.1, forward strand.
GTGAGTTATGTGCCATGTGCGTGTCAGCTTTTATGTATTCTGTGCATTGCATTTGATGTCTAAAACTTGCCTTGTGTGTTTGCAAAGCAAAATAATAGTTTCATTCAGTCTAGAAAGTGATATAGACATTTCTTTGTTGAGCTAGTTATAGAATTTTACTCACCTAGTTGTTATGTATCTTAGTTAACCCCTTTGAGCTCTGTAATCCTGTTTCTTTGGCAACCACACTACAAGCCTTACCCATTTGCTTGAATTGACCATTCATTGAACCGTTTACCTCTCATGAGCACTTGAATTTGTTATGAATTTTGTAAAAGTTGAAGTGTGGGGTGTTGGTTGACTTTTGAGTGGAACTATTGAAATAAAGAGAAAGGTGCACTGTTTTGAAAAAGTAAGAGCCACTTGAATTTAAAAAGAAAAGGAAAAATAGTTGTATTGTTGTGCAAAATATTCCTTGATAGTGGTGACTCTTGATGTATTTGTGCTTAATGAAGTAGGGAGTTAATGTATATTGATGTGAAGGCGGAGTTATGGTTTGACATAAGTGTGGGGTTTTGAATGGTTAAGTGTAAGTATTAAAGTGCTTAGAGAGGTGTAGTCACTCTTATATCAAAGTGTATTCCACCCATCCAATAGCCTACATTACAACCAATTAAAGTCCTACTTGATCTTTGACTGAATGAGCTCAATTAGTAGAGTAGTACACTACGGGCAAGCCTATGGTACGTCTTTTGTGGCATATGAATGTTACCTCTGAGAGTGAGTGAATTCTTTCTATCTTGAGTTCCTGTTTGTTCTTAAATTTTATTGTGTGTGGAACTACTCTCTGTTATTGCGTGAGGGCACTTGATTCATGAAGGAAAGGTAATGTCGTTGACCTCTGTGTTAGAGTAAGTGATCGGGCTGTGGAAAATGCGTGGTGCTTTTGAGTCAATTCTTGAGGCGAGGATGTTACAGTATTGTGCTTATTCTGTTTTAATTATTCTTGGTCTGATGAGTTAGGAGAGTTGTTTAAAACGGCCGTGTCTATATGAAGTATAGTTTGACTGCTTGAGGATGGGCAATAGTTTAAGTGTGGGGTGTTGATGGGAGATTATAATCCGTATATTAGTCGCTTATTGCACTCTAATTCACTGCACTTTACTTGTGTAGAGCTTTAATTGGTAGTGTTTTGCACTTATTGTGTGTTTTATGCCTTGTAGGAGTAATTCAGAGCTATGTAAATGTTGTGGAGCTAATTCGAGCTATTTGGAGCTTTGAAGTCTGAGTAGAAGCCCAAGAGATTAAGTCGGGATCGTGTTATGGGGTCGAGGACCACGTGTGGACATCAAAAATCAAGTTGAAGTCGTACTCAGAGGAATTTACACTACTGCGGCATGTGGGCACCGTAGCAGTGCAATTCCTGCTGCCTAACAAATGTTGAGCTCTCTGGATATCCCCACTAATGCCCCACATGGCGCGTCGTCCCATGCGGCACGCTTGTGCAATTTTCCCAGAGCTATTTTCTTATTTCGTCTTGGAAAGAGTGGCTACGTCCGGGCCTAACCATACTTGGTATAAATACATGGAAAATTATTATTTTCTGCACTTTTGATATACTTTCGACCTAACGAGGCTAAGGAGGAGTTGGAAGAATACAAGCACAAGGATTTCATCATTCCTTCCTCACTCAAGACCCGAGTTTAGATCGAATCTATGTTTTTCAATACTTTAATTATATTTGTGATGAAATTCTCCATGTATATGAAGTAGTTCCTTTTAGGGTTTGATGTATTTGGTGTATTGCTGATTGTTTGTGGATTATAACTCTAGTTTTATGTATTGAATCTTTTTGGAGGATTTAATTGTTGCGTCTATATTCACTAGTTCATGTAATCGAGAGAGGCATAACTTGTGATATTTTTGCATTATATTGTTTGTTGAGTTCATAGGTTCTACTAAGTAATCGAAAGAGGCTAGTTGAATCATTGATTAAACCTAGTTAGGAGAAAGCGGTTTTCCTAAGGACCAATCCACTACGCATTCTCGCATATCTTCACAGTGCTTAATTTGGTTCATCACATAAGGTTGAGACTTAATCGAGTGAGAAGTTTCTACTAAATGTTTGAACTAATAATTGAGTGATTTGAGACACTCACTTGAACATTGGAAGTGAATTATCTAGAGTTAGATCCCAAACAATTATCTTACACCTATCCAGTCAAAACTCTATCTTCTCCCACTAATTACCTTATTTGCTTATTCCTTGTCTCGATAGTCACTAGTCAATAGCTTTAGATTCTGAGTTAATTTTAAGTAGTAATCATATAAATCTCAACTGTTGATTCTTCTAGATAGTAATCATGCTAGAAACTACAAGAATGTTGTTTAAATCCAATCCACGTGGATACGATATTATACTATACTATCTTTGATTAGCGAGCATAATTTAAGTGTGTGTTTTGCGCTTGTCAGTATGTCAAATTTCGAAGGGGCGGATCCTGCCCAAGCGCTAATATAAGCCAACATGGCATGTTGCAGTGTGTAACCCGATCTCATAATGAGTCAATAAAGCCTGTTGCGGCGTGCAGCCCAATACGATAAACAACTATTGCAGCGTGCTGCCTGATCCCATAAATGTCACTAACAACCCGACCCTCAAGCCCCAACTCAGTCATCAATCTCTCCAGTCTCTCGGGCTTACAAATCTCATACCAATCAGCCCAAATAATAATAACATGATGTAACAACAAATGATAACAGAGACTGAGAAATATGTAAATGAATGAATATGAGTGAGTATATAATTACAACTTAAGCAAATAACTCCACAGCAAGTGACCTCAGAGGGTCTCAACAGAATAAGCATATAGCCTAAACATGATTTCTAACATGATTCAAAGCTCAAATAATCAAAGAAGTAGGGAGACCATGGAGGCAACAAGATATAACAGCAAAACAAGTCTGGTCACAATTTAATAGTGAACTAGCATCATGATTCCCCCAACACACGCCCACACGATCGTCACCTAGTATGTGTGTCACCTCAATGCATCTCGTATACATAGTCCCCAGGGTTAAATACCATCAAATCCAAGTATATATATGTTACCTCGAACAAGCCAAATCCAATACCGAGCAAGTCAAACAATACTCTAGAAATACCATCCCATGTAACAACCTCCGAACGGTCCGAAACTAACTAAAAGCAATTTAAAACATCAAATAATACCAAAGGAAACAATCCCAATCAATAAAGTTTGAATCTTTAATCAAAAGCCCAAAGTCAACCAAAAAGCCAATTCCGGCTTGCACCTCGGAACCCGACAAAACTGACAAATCCGACAACCCATTCTAATTTCACTCAAATCAAACTCTGAATCGGTGTTTAAAACTCTAAAATTCACTTTAGAAAAGTTTAGACAAAAACTCACAATTTCTCTTTTGAAATAATCAATCAAATGCCAAAAACAAAGATGGATTCATGGCATAAAATCAATACCGAGAAGAAAATACTTACCCCATTTCATGTGGTAAAAATCGCCTCCAAAATCGCCCAAATCCGAGCTCCTTAGCTCAAAATATGATAAAATATGTAAAACATCCGAAAATAGAATACTTATAATCACTAGACGAATTTATGAATCGCGATCGTGAAAATACCATCGCGATCTCGAAGAAGAAAATTAAACTGCTCCTAAAATACACTACGGGTTCGCGAGCTTCCTCATACGAATGCGATGCCCACGGATGCCAATTCTCCGCGAACGCGGATTGACCCGCACAAATGCGGATAAGAAATCACCAGCTCCCAACTCTCACGTCAACTCTATGCCAACGTGTTGACTCATAGGTGAATGCGTACTGTAACCAACACAAAGGTACGTGAACGCAGTCTTCCAATTGCTACCAGGATGAAGAAAGTGCCCAGCTCCAGATTTCCTCTACGCGATCACAGCAGAAACCGACAATAAAAACGTTAAGAAAAATAGTCCTAAATCAATCTGAAACACGCCCGAACCCCTCGAAACCCCATATGATTATAACAACAAGCCCTAGAACATAACGCGGATCTACTCGAGGCCTCAAGCACTCGTAGCAACATCAAAACCACGAATCGCACCTCAAATCGAACTTAATGAACTTTTGAACTTTCAACAAAACTCGTGTCGAACTATATCAAATCAACATGGAATGAACTCAAATTTTGCACACAAGTCCAAAATGACATAATGAAACTATTCCAATTCTAAGAACCACAATACGAACCTGATATCATCAATGTCAACTCCGGGTCAAACTTATAAACATTCCAAACTTTCAAATTACCAACTTTCGCCAAATAGTGTTGAAACCTTCTAGAAGCACCCAAATGTGAATCCAGGCATACACCCAAGTCCAAAATCGCCATCCTAACCTAACAGAACTATCAAAACTCAGTTCCCGAGTCAAATACACAAAAGTCAAACTTGGTCAACTCTTCCAATTTAAAGCTTCCTAGTTGAGAATTATTCTTCCAAATCAATCCCGAAACACCTGAAAACCAAAACCAACGATACACGCAAGTCATAATACATCATGTGAAGCTACTTAAGATTTCAAAAAGTTAAACAGAATGCAAATGCTCAAAACGACTGGCTGGATCATTACAATTTTGGATTAACTAGTAATGTGTTGATTTAATTATTGGCTTGCCCAGCGACGACATTGGGCACCATCACGACCTATAGTGAGATTTGGGTCGTGACATTATCTCGTTTGATGCTTTACTTTACTTAATTTGTTATCATGCTTTACTTTATTTAGTTCTTAAATTAAACTCATTATTTCATTTGATGCTTTACTTTATTTAAATTGTTATCATGCTTTACTTTATTTAAATAAACATTCTGAATATTTTACTAGTAATTGACAAGGATATGATGTACGTGGTGGCACGAGATCTTTATCGTGCAAAGGTGATTGATAATGTGGTCACGAGTTTCCAAGTATATAAAACTTCTGATTTGTAGCTTGTGAATTGTAATTATAAGGTATGGTACTTCGGGATAATTCTTGTTGTAAATTTTGTATTGGAATGGCTTGATGATTGAACTATCATTACCTTCCTTAATTTATTTCACTTGTATTTTAACTGTGTTTTGATTATTGTTGTTTATCATATGTTTACTCCGGTTGTCAGCTTTTACTTTTCGTTGTTAGCTTTGTATCAATATTCTGCATAAGTTTTCATGTGTAGTGAGTGTCTTGACTTGTACCTTGTCAGTACTCCATCGAGGTTATTAATGATACTTACTGGGTACCATTGTGGTGTATTCATACTATGCTTCTGCACATTTTTGTGCAGATACGGGTATTTCAGATCATGGTGGTTTTGAGAGTGGTGCCTGAGCAGTGAGAGACTTCATGGTATAACTTTTGTTCCATTTGCATGCCTCGGAGTCACCCTCTTACTCCATTTGTGCACTATTAAATTATAGTCCAAAATAGTATTGTATTTTGGAATATCTTGTGTAATCTCCGTAGAGCTTATGGCTCTGTATTATCAGGTTTTGGGACTGTGAACGTTATATTATGATATTGGCTATGTTTTGGGCCATTTTTCTCTATTTCATTTAATATTAAGTTGCTATATCATGTCTGATGTTGTTATGTGATAGGCTTACCTAGTCGTAGAGACTAGGTACCATCACGATCCTAAAGGTGGGATTTTGGGGTTATGACAAGTAGATAGGTTTAATAGAGAGTTGACTTTATTGATATTAGATTCGAATTTTGGTTCCGGGAATGGGAAAAGGTTTGTAGAGTATTTGGGACTTGCATGCAAAATTCGAGGTCATTTAGAGTTGATTCGATATGGTTCATAATGCATTTCGGAAGATAGAAATCATTTGTTATTAGGCTTGAATAGGGGTGCAACATGTGGATTCAATGTTGTTTTATGTGATTTGAGGCCTCGAGTAGGTCTGTGTTATGTTCAGGATTGGTTGGTGTGATTGGACGAGATCCCGGGGGCCTCAGGTGGGTTTCTTACTGATGACGTATAATTTGTAGACTTAGAGGACATTACTGAAGTTTTTGAGTTCTGATCCGTTCTCATCTGCGATGAGTTGGCTATAGGTGCGAGACTGCAGAAGCAGATAGTTGATCACAAATGCGGAGTTGGGCTAGCTGAGGCTAGGTTGGAAGATGCGGACGAAGGAGCGCATATGCGGTAAAAGTTCACAGAAGTGCACTCGCAGGTGCAAAGGGGGACCCACAGAAGAAGAAGGTTGGGCGCTTAGAGCAGACCACAGATTCGGTCCTTATTCTGCAAAAGCGGTTAAATGACCGCAGGAGCGAGATTGCTGGGTAGAATACATATGCCGAAGGGTTTGGTCTTTTTTCTCATATTTGGAGTTGTGGAGCTCGGTTGGAGGAGATCTTTGAAGGGCTTCTCATCACAATTGAACGGGTTAGTAATCCTTACTTGATTTTCGGGCTAGATATTGATTACTCATAGATTATTACCCTTAATTTTCATGAATTAAAGGTGGGATTTGGGGGTTTGTGGACTATGTATTTGAAGGGTGAGATTTGGTGATTTGAAGGTCGATTTGAGGTTGGAATTGGATGAAATACATATATTGGGACTCGTATCGGAATGGGTAGTCGGAATTTGTGAGTTTGGTCGGGTTTCAGTGTGCGGGCCCCGGGTTGATATTTTGAGTTGACTTTTTGATTTTGATTAAAGATCTTAGCTTTATCATTTGGAATCGTTTCCTATGCCTTTAATTGATGATATTAAGTTATTTTAGCTAGATTCGGGACGTTCGGAGGTTGGTTTACACGTAAAGGGTTTGTTAGAGGATCGATTATGCTTGCTTGGGGTAAGTATCTTACCTATACTTGGTTGAGGCACTAGTTGCTTCAGTTATTTGTGACAGCTACGTGATATGGGTGGTACACTTGTGTAGAGCTAAGCTCATTTATGTCCACCAGGGTATTTTCCATGTTCAGGGTAGTGCTTAGGCTATGATATTCTTTGAAATGATTGCTAAGCTTCATGTTGTGATATTTCTCTTATTTGTACCCCTGTTGTGAGCTATCTGAGCCATGTTTGAGGTTGCATAGAGGTAATCTCTTGATTAAACCTGATAGTTGCTATTTTGTGATGTATTTACCTAATTTGAGCTATGATATCATACTTGCACATGCATACACTGTAGCATGTCACTTGTACCAGTCAAGGCATATGAAAATTGATGTTCTTTGATCATGTACATGTATTCTTGCATATCTTCTTTATGTTATATGGATTGGGTAGGTAGCACGTTACCACGCCAGGCGGATCGTGATATTGTGCATGTGATCAAGCCGGGAAAAATATGATACTGTGCATGTGACCACGTTGGGCGAATTGTGTGCATTTCACCACGTTGGACGGATCTGTGATATTGAGCCTATGACCATGTAGGGTGGATTGTGATATTAATCCTATGACCACGCTGGGCGAATTGTGATATTGAGCGTGTGATCACGCTAGACAGATTATGATTAATGCACGTGACTATGACGTGCAGCGTGTGGATGTGGATTTATCCCCTAGGATCACTCTTTCATTTTTTTCTAGATGGCGTACACGCGGATTGAGGAAAACTGATCAGTGCTTTCGTACTATTGTGGACATTCTAAGGAAAAGCTAGCACGTGTTTGATTTGGTTGTTGCATTTTATCTTTGCTTGCAACATCGTTGACTACTATTTTTTTTATTTGCATATCTTCTTTATATGCTAGATTTTTTTATTGACTAGAGTAAGTGAAGTAATTGTATGCACCAAGGTGGTTCTTTCAGAGATTCATGATTTGATCAGATTATTACTTAGTACTTGTTGCATTTATAAACTGTACAGGTGATTAGCAAGTATCATTTATAATTCTTGCTTATATTACCTTGTCGAATTTAGTTATGATACTTGCTAAGTACAGGGGGATCGGTTGTACTCATACTACACCTCTGCACTTAATTGTGCAGTTTCAGGTATGGACCGAGCCGCCAATAGCTGACTTTTGCTTGCTGAGTCATCCGAGAGATAAGGTAGAGCTGCATCTCGATCGTAGTCTTAGCGTCTCTTTTCATTTTGTATTGTTGTCTTCATTTTGGAAAGTATTGTTATTTAGCTTTCAGACTTGTACTTCCATTTTAGAGCTCATGATTCTATATGCACCAGTTCTGGGGGAATTTATCATGTATTGGCGTTATTATATTATATTGAAGGCTTTAGACTTATATTGTTTAGTTAATAATGTTATTAGCATTCGTCATTGTTATGTTCGGCTTACCTAGCAAGTGCATCAGGAGCCATCACGCCCTGTTGGTGATTTAGGATCGTGAAATCCAAGAAGTAGCCAAAAGAGCTATCACGGAACATTTGAAGCTATGTGTCTGTCAAATATTGCTTCAAAATGCTGAGAATATTAGTTTCGGTATGGGAACTAATCCTATTGTAGAAATGTTCAGTTGATTGTATATAGCAGTCGCCAACCTTGAATATAGAAAATAACAAAAAAGAAATCAAAAACAAAAAAATATCATTAGTGAATAAACATCAAGAAGCACATATATTCAGTATTTGTACAAACATATACTAAAAACTTGTATAAAGATAAATAAATTAGTGTTGCAGTACATGTATAACGATATATAAATCGGTGTATAACTTTTTATAAACTTGTATAAGGATGTATAAAATTAATAGCACTAAATACCTTGAACTTATCTTTTCTCTCCTTGAATTTGCGGCGAGTAGAAACCCGTTGTTCCATATACCATCAAGACCACTTTCACCATTGTTGTCGATCTTTCTCTTTTTCTGTTTAACACTAGGGCCAACATCATCTTCATCGACCATATCAAATTTTAGCTTTTCTTTAGATTTTTTAGGTTGACTGCATTTCTTACTCCTTATTCTAACATTCATATGAGGATTAGCAGTGTTGTTTGTCCGTAAACAGGTCATTTGACTGCTTTCTTGTAGGAACTTTTTTGTAGGAGCAGGAGACTGAAAATCATCATCATCGAGAGCCTGGACATGCCCATCCGCTTCAAAATTAGGGGTTGAAGGCAAGTCCCTCAATTTAGCAGCATAATCAATCTTAAAACCTTTATCATCAACCTTCAAAAAATATTTAAAAGCAGACATTTTCGGACTTATTTGCAGGAACAAAACAAATAAAGCTTTAACAAGAGTGAAGAAAAGTGAAGAAAAACACAAAAGTCAAACCAAAATAGAGGCTATGAACACAAAATTCAAGCAAATAACAAAGCTTTAAAAAGTGAAGAAAAGATATTAAAGAACAAGAGTTATACTGTCTACTCAAGATTAGAAAGAACATTATACACTAATAGCAAAAAACGATATTTAAACCAAAAGTACAGGCTATTAATTAGAAGCTAAACCACGTTATAATTGAAAAAATCATAACAAAAACAGCATTTATAAACGGATAATACTCAACCAAAACAAAACTGCAAAATTAAATAAAAATAGAAGAAATAATCGTATAACAATAAGGATTTCCCAAAATTAAGACCCACATTGTAACAAAAATCAGAAATAAAATTTTACCCAAAATATCAGAATAAAAATGTATGCAAACTGAAACACAAACTTTAAACTGAGAATGAAGATATAAGGAACAAAAATCGAAAGAAGAACACAACCATATTGTACAAAAAAAAAAAAAAAACCATCTACTTGTGTTCGTAGATTGTTGGAGGTCATGACTATGATCCGGTGGAAAAATAGAAGTCGTCTCAGAAAAAAATAAAAGAATTGACAAAAATCCAAAGAAAAACAGTGGTAAATGATAAAATGAAAGGAAATATTACCTAAAAAGAAAAAAGAAAGCACAAAAAATGGGGGGAGAAGCAGCAACGGCGGACGGCTCCTTCTTTAGAGAAGAGAAGCGTATGTGATGTGAGAAGAAGAGGGGGCAGAGAGAGATCCAAATAAATTAAGAAAAATTGAATTAGCGTTACCAATTTAATGTGGGCTAATGAGTGCAAAGAAAATTTCAAAAAAATACACAATCAATGTCAAATCAGGTTAGGGCTTCATATACGGGTCATCTTCGGATGGGCTGTAGGCCCAATAATTGATGTAATTTTGTTTAATTATTACTCCCCCGTCTCACTTTATGTAAGGTGTTTGGATTTCGAGCGTCGACTAAATTATTCTTTGACCGTAATTTTTTCATATGACTTGAATATTTTAAATTATTAATTATTGTGACTTATATTACTTTTTATATAGTTTTCAAATATGTAAGTTTTATTTTAAAAAATTAAAAATTATATGTCCACATATATGGTCAAAATTAAAAAATTTGAATTTCAGAAAGAATATGTTATATCTACTCGTGTTTAATGAGGCATTGTAAAACCAAAATATCATAATGAGTTGAATACGTACACTACTAAAACAAAAAATATATAGGGTGGAAGTTGAAGCTACTTCCTCCCTAGTTTGCTTTCGCTGTCAAAATATAGATGTATTGTCATACGTTTTAAATTAGAATTACCAAAAAACCCAACTTGTGACATCAAAAGATAGCTTCTAGGCGGCTCCCACCCCCAACTCCTTTGTTAGTATTAACAAATTTAATTTGTTCTTTCTTAGACTTGGAAGTATAATTTTGAACCGACAACCTTGTATTCGATTAACTACCCACATTCTTATGTTGAGTATTCTTTTTCTTCTTCTTTTCTTTAATGAAAAAAGCTATCAAGCTACTTTAAACTAGAGGATTTTGGTAGGATCCTAGCTTCTATGATAAAATCCTTTAGTTTGTAACATGTATATACACATGTAGATATTGTCTTCAATTCATTTAAATATCGTTTAAGACTGACATACTCAATAACAAAACTATTTAATGGTATTGATTATTAAGATTATTTAAATTATACTCTACTTTCCTCAAAATAAAAATAAATGTTGAAAATTGTTCTAAAAAATTATAGGTCATTTATGAAACCAAGAGTAAATTGAAAAAAAAAAATTAATGTCTTTTTGGTTTTTTAAAGTGAATTTTATTTTGGACAATATATAATGTATTACTACAACTATAATTAAAATGGACTGAAAGAAGTTTTTAATTAAATACTTCGATATTCATAGCCACTTCATTTTTATTTGTTGCTTTCGTTCAAATGAAAAAAAAAATAAGATCAAGTTTAAGGGCACGTATGTTAAGCTAATTCATCAAAATCTATACAAATGAAAGAATTTCAGTTTTGCCTGATGCTCAAGTATAACAACTCGATCGGTCGTTTTGAGCTCTACCGCGTCGTTCGGCAGTTTGAGACATTGAACAGCTTCACTTCATGTATTATGACTTGTGTGTATGATCGGTTTCGATCTTCGCGAAGTTCGGGATGATTGGAAGAATAATTCTCAATTCGAAAGCTTTAAGTGGACGAGTTGATCAAGATTTGACTTTTGAGTAACTGATCTCATAATCGGGATTTGGAGGTTCCAATAGGTTCATATGATGATTTTCGTACTTGGCCGTATGTTCCGGTTGAATATCGGGTGGTCCACGAGCATTTCAGCACTTATTGTGGAATGCTGGCATTTAAAGGATTAGAATTTTCCTAAGTTTGACCATGGTTTGACTTTAAGCCTATCGAGCTCGAATTTTAGTTTCGGGACTTGGAATGTGTATGTTTCCTCATTTGAAACTTGTCTTCAAAATTTAGTGTCATTTGGAGTTGATTTGATGTGGTTCGGACCCTTGGTTGCAATTCTAGAAATTCTTGAATTTCATCGCGATTTTCATGCGTTTTGGCGTTTGATTTGTGATTCTAGAGGTTATTTTGGTGTTTTGATCGCGCGAGCGAGTTCATGATTTGTTTATAGACTGTGTATGTGATTGGACAGGGTCTCAGGGGCATCGGGTGTGTTTTGGATGTGTTTGATTTCTGTCGCGCTCTTATTTGATGTTTCAGCGTCGTTTTTCTTGGGAATAAAGGATACTATATTAAGCAAACAACCTTTGATTTGTAATTTGATTGAACCATTAGATCTATATTGTAAATACAAAGTCATAGCAACAAGAATCATCAAATTTCGATATCGTATGAGAAAGTTATGCCAATTTCCCTGTCGGGAAAGATTGCTTGTGCTCAGATATCGCAATTGCGAAATTCCCTTCGCAATTGTGAAGATTGTAGATTTTGCCTTGGTTTGCAATTGCGAAGCCTGTAGATTCTTTCCTTAGTTCACAATCGCTAACATTTGTTCGCATTTGCTAAACTCCCAACTTCGCAAGTGCGAAGTCTTTTCTCACAAATGCGAGGTTCCTTGAGACTTTCAAGGTTCGTAAATACGAGCCCTTGTCCGCAATTGCGAGGGTTCACATCAAATACGACATCTGCACCTGCTAAAAGGGCTGGGAGACGGGATCTCTCATTTTTGGAACCCTAGGCTCGGTAGGAGGCGATTTTGAAGAGGGATTTTCATCTACAATCTTTGGGTAAGTGTTTTAGTTCAATTTTCAACTATTTTACATGATTATACATGAGATTTAACATCAAAATTTTGAGAATCAAATTGAAAATTTGAGAAACTTTGGCTATGTTTTGAGAAATGAGGATTTGAGTGTTGAGAGTCGATTTGAACTCGGATTTTGAAACAAAATACATGTATGGACTCGTGAGGTTATGAGTAATATTTATTTACAATTTTTTCGCAATATGAGCATGAGGGCCGGAGGGTTGACTTTGTTGACTTTCCGAGCGGGAGTTGAAAATTCGTTATAAATTGATTAATTTGAGTTGGAGTATGTTTTTGTTAGTTTTCCCGTTGTTCCAGTAGTTTTGGGTCGATGGGCATCGGTTTGGAGTGTTGGAGAGGAGTTGGAGCCAGTTATGGAACTTCAGAGCAAGATAAGTCTCCTGTCTAACCTTGTGAAGAGGAAATTACCCCGTAGGTATTACATTTATTACATGCTACATATTGTTGGAGCTACGCCCGTACGAGGTGACGAGTGTCCGTGCGTATGCTAATTCCTTATTACGTCCGGGTAGACTAAGATTCACGCCATGCATTAATTATACTATTTGAGTTATTCTTACCTGGTTAATTACTTTAATTCACACTATGACCTGAGACTAGACTCGCGTAGAGTAATGGACTCGCTATTTTAGATATTTGACGTTCTACATGATTAGCCATAGAAATTATACTTCTCTTATGGATTTCTCTCGCGCTGTGCATATTCATCGAAAAGTTTCTCTTATATTCCATATCTCAAACGTATATTCGTGAGCGGGGTCAAGGACCCATAAAAGCATTATATACTAATGGGATTGGGCTGAACGCCTCAGCAACACTCTTATGGGAACAGGCCGTTCGCCTTAGCAGTATCATGTAAAATACTCTTATTGATCGGTCTGTTCGCCTCAGCAATATCATGTAATACACTTTTATGGGATCGGCCAGTTTGTCTCGGGAGTATCATGTAGAACACTCTTATGGGATCGGGCCGTTCGCCTCGGCAATGTGATGTAACACACTCTTATGGGATCGGGCTATTCGCCTTGGCAATATCATGTAACACACTATTATGGGATCATGTAACACACTCTTATCGGATCGGCCAGTTTGTCGGGAGTATCATGTAAAACACTCTTATGGGATCGGGCCGTTCGCCTCGGCAATGTCATGTAACACACTCTTATGGGATCGGGCAGTTCGCCTCGGCAATATCATGTAATACACTATTATGGGATCATGTAACACACTCTTATGGGATCGGACCGTTCGCCTCGGCAGTATCATGTATCACACTTCTATAGATCAGGCGGTTCGCCTCTGCAATTTCATAAAATACTCTTAGGGGATCGGGCCGTTCGCCTCGATAGAATCGTGCGTAATATTTGACAAGAAGCCAGTGTATCCATGAGTTTTCCTGACTTGAGTTATGATGACGTATCTGGTGGGGACCATATTATATACTTCATTTGAGGAGGTAATTGATATTTTTAGGACTTATGTTTACTGTCCAGATGAGGATCGTATCATGTACCTATATTTGTTTTCTCTATTTAATTACATTGCTTTATACTAGTTTACTTTTTACTGTACTTGATTTATTGCACCCCTAGTAAGTGTCGATGTTGACCCCTCGTCACTATTTCTCCGGGGTTAGACAAGATACTTACTGGGCACGCGTTAATTTACGTGCTCATGCTACACTTCTGTACTTATTGTGTAGGTATATATTTCTGGTGGTCTTTTGGGCGTAAGGGCACAGCTAATGTGGGGAAATTACAGTGAGCTGCATCTCATGTTATGATCTGTAGCATACATAGTGTCCATCATAATTAGTTACATTATCTTGTCTATCTTGTATTCCAAAAATGTGTTGTATTATTATTGTACTTCCTAGTAGATGCTCATGCACTTTGTGACACCGGGTTTTGGGGTGTTCTAGAATTTGATTATGATTTATCTTACCACTGAGGTACTTTTAATTTATTCTTTACTTAAATCATACGTATCTATGATTTTTGATGCATCGATCCCTCTATCTAATAAGATTCATGATTTAAAAAATAATAAAATGAACAAATTAAGTTGGTAGTTCACCATTGGCTTGCCTAGTTCACCATTGGTTTGCCTAAAGAATAACCCTTTCCTTTATGTGTTTGAATGGACTTATTATTTCAAAGGTAAATCAAGAGTAAATTGGAAGAACATGAATCAATTAGTAGTTGGTTGAATCAATATGGTTAAGGAAAGGGTCGGTTCCTTCGTTGTGGTAAGACTATACTAATTGGTGGTTGTACGTGCGGGCTTGACAGCCTCCATGATTTGAATGATTTGGAGGTAGTTGATTATGATTCTTATGTGATGTGTAAATGGATCCTGGAAGAGTTACGAAAGTTTAGACTACAACCTAAGGTTTGCATCTTCTATGGTTATGGGAATTCGGTTGCGTGTTGCAATTGTTCTTCTGAAATAAGTGGAGTGAAAGGGGTTCTAGCCGATGAAGTGTTTATTCTACTGGTGATTCAGGGTTTTTGATAAAGTCCTTAAACTCTGGCGTATCGGCATGATAGGTGCAATGAGCGGTACGAAAATTGGAAGTTGAGGATGAAGGTTGCGGTTCGATTTTGATTATAATGTCACGATCTCGGAGGAGCGAAAGAGGATTTCATATGTTCAAAGTATGCTAGCAGTATTTTCGGGCAGCCTGAGGATGGCTTGTCTTGGTGGAAGAAGTATTGGTATTGAAATGCAGATGCTTGGCTAGCACTATAGAAATAGCATGGTCAATGGCAATTAATGTTAAGATTTTAGTACCTGGTGTGGAAGGTTGTGAGGGTATATCCCACGAGAAGATCGTATAAGTGTGACATGTTATTCATCCGATTATTAGAGATTTAACTCAGGTTTGGAGATTTTGGTACTGTCACCAATGGGAGAAGTTATGATTGAGAGGCGCTCTATTCCTTTGGTTGTAGACTGCGGAAGTTTGTTCGAATTTGACAACTGCTCATATGTGTCATGAATTGATGTGTTATGGATCCTTGAAAGGTTATTGGCCCAATAAGAGATGATTAGAATTGGTTTGAGGTCCGTTGGTAGATCTAATGTGAATATATGCTCTACATTAGGTCGTATGTGATCATTTAGCACAATATTCCTTATGGATGAGTCTTCAGGCATTGGATGTTTTTTGTGTCGTTAGTTATTCTATTATGCCGTGTGGGTTGTGATTCCATGTAGCTTGTGATGTTATATGAGCAATATGGCTCTCGAGATGCAGGACATTTATTACACCATAGTCGTGCTTGGGACCTTATGGCTAGAGTAATGTTATGCACTTGGGATACTTGTTGTTGATATAGGTGTGTTTCGTGGGTACCGGCATTATGGCATGGTGGGATTTCTTATTGATTGTCATGTGCGGATCAGGTTACACGCCGCAACAGTGAGATGTTGAGTACAGTTCCTTACATTGTGCCTTGTTTTTTTATTTTATGCATTATGAGGTATATTACGGGCATCAGCCTCATAAATTTACATCTATTGTGGTTCGAGGCTGTTATTACGGGCATGCGAATTATGTAGTGCATTCTATGGTTTTAGCATGGGTGCATGATAATATTTGATACAACGGGTTGAGATTGATGCGGTGTTCGTATGTTATAATTAGGTCTCGAGAGAATTCCAGGTGTTGGAATTTGGTTCTAAGGCTTGTGGGCTAAGGAAAAAGGAAGGATCCTCAGTCTGGCTCCAGCTAATGTGCTCACATCGTTCATGGTGGCACAGGTAGGTGCACAAGGTGTAAAACAATAGTTTGGGACATTACCTGAGCGGTTCTTGGTACGTCTGAGGACGAACGTATGTTTAAGGGGGGGAGAATGTAACAACCCGACCGATTGTTCGAGCTCTAGTGCGTCGTTCGGCAGTTTGAGGCCTTGAGCAGCTTCGATTCATGTATTATGACTTGTACGTGTGGTTGGTATCGATTTTTTAGAAGTTCGGGGTTGATTGGAAGGATAATTCTCAATTCAGAAGCTTTAAGTTTGAAGAGTTGACCAAGATTTGACTTTTGAATAAACGATCTCGGAATCAGGATTTGGAGGTTTCAAAGGTTCGTATGATGATTTCGGACTTGGGCAATTGTTTTGGTTGAGTATCGGGTGGTCCCGGAGCATTTCAGCACTTATTGTGGAAAGTTGGCATTTAAAGGTTTCGAATTTTCCTAAGTTTGACCATAGTTTTTGTAACTAACCGAACGTTTGTTTTGAGAATAGTGTCCCATTCGGCGACTTAAGGTCTCAATCCGCTTCGTATTATATGTTATGATGTGCGTGCTTGGTCGAATTCGGATTTCAGATGATTTGGAAGAAGGATTCTTGTTGTAGAAGCTTAAGCGGTAAGAGTTGACCGGAGTCTGACTTTTGTGTAGACGACTCAGAAATGGCATTTGGATGATTCCAATAGCTTCGTATGGTGATTCGGACTTAGGCGTGCGTCCAGAATTGGATTTGGAGGTCCGTATGTTAATTTGATGCATTTTGGCAAAAATGGGAAAAGTTGAAGTTTTAAAATATTCATAAGTTTGACCGAGAGTTGACTTTGATGATATCGGGCTCAGATTTTGGTTCCAGGAATTTCAATAACATCGTTATGTCACTTATGACTTGTGTGCAAAATTTGAGGTCAATCGGAATTGATTTGATAGGTTTCAGCATGAGTTTTGGAAGTTGGAAAATTTGAAAATTCATAAGTTCGATTTAAGGTGAGATTCATAATTTCGACGTTATTTGATGTGATTTGAGGCCTTGAGTAAGTCTGTGTTGTGTTACGGGACTTGTTTGTATATTCGGACGGGGTATCGGGTGGCTTGGACTAGTTTCGGACGGGTTTCGGATAGGTCGGATCATGTTGGTTAAGGCTGGTTCTGGGCAGTACTGGTGTGGTCACACATGCTGACCATTGGGTGCAGGAGCGTGATCGCAGATGCAGTGCTGTTGATCGCAGAAGAGACTACTCTCACAGAGGTGGATTTTTGGCTCGCACCTGCGACGTCACAGAAGCTGAATTTTCCCGCCGGTGCAAGGGTTAGCTAGGCAATGGACTCCGCAAATGCGGGATCTTTCTCGCAAAAGCGAGATGAACAGATGCGCAATTGTGTCTGCAAATGCGGAAATGACTGGGCAGAATGCTTAAGTTCAAGGGTTCGATATTTTTATTCATTTTTGGATATTGGAGCTCGGTGCTGGGCGAGTTCTTCACTACTTTGAATTGGGTAAGTGTTCCTTAACCGAAATTGATTATATTTCGTAATTCCAAGAGTATTTTCATCATTTATTAGTGAATCAAATGGAAGAAATTGAGAAAATTTGTAAAACCTCTCAAAAATGAAAAATGAGGATTTGGAGGGCGATTTTTTATCGGAATTTGATAATTCTGATATGGTTGGACTCATATCGTGATGGCTATTCGGCTTTCGTAAATTTTTTTGTCGGGTTCCGAGGTGCGGGCTCGGGTTTGTCTTTCGGGCTGACTTTTTAGTGTAAAACCTGGGATCGAAGTTTTATTATCCGAAATTATTTTCTATGAGTTTTAATTATGTTATGAAATTATTTTTGCCTAGAGTCGAGCCGTCCGGACGTTGTTTCATGCTAGAAGGCCATTTTAGAGTATCGGTCCAGTTTCTTTGAGGTAAGTATCTTGCCTAACCTTGTGTGGGGGAACTATCCCTTGGGAATTGAGTCATTGCTGCTAATTGTGTCATGTGAAAGCCGTGTACGCGAGGTGACAAGTCCGTACTCGAGCTTATATGTGGAAATTCTATCAGTTTAAACTGTAAGACATCTTTATGTATTTAAATTAAAAGTTGTTGGCACTTGTTATATCCTTTATTCACCATGTCCACTATTACTTGATTTGTTTGCAGTTGTAGTTACATGTCACATTATTTATTTGACGAGTTACTCCTATATGCTTATTTGGAATTATTACTACTTTAACCATTTCATGAATTCTTTAATTGTCGGGTTGCCCTTTTATGAAGATACATGCACTATTGCGTTATTTCTTAAACAATAAATTTAAATTGAACTTATCAAGAGGCATTAATTAAGTTTCTTGAAGTTGTGATTAAAGAAGATGTTTTTCCTTGTTGAGTTAATTTTCCATTCATGTTGTTGATTTTTAGATGCTATGCACGTTGTGTTGAGCCGTGGGCTATTTGTTGTGAAATTATTGATATAGTTATTTCCTTGGAAAGGTTGTGGCCTACGGGCACTTGTGATACAAGTTGATCATGTTGTGTTGTTGTGATGATAGTACCTGTGAATTAATGTGTCAATTGGGCCGTTGTTATACGGAGTATAAGGGAGGCATCTCACCGTTGTTGTTATGTGTTATGTGGAGTATAAGGGTGGCATTTCACCTTTTTGTTGTGATATAAGGCATAAGGGTGGCATTTCACTGTTGTAGAATATACGGAGTGATAAGGGTGGCTATTATAGGCGAGATAAGGGTGGCTATAGGAGAGATAAGGGTGGCTATTGATATTGTCAGCGCAGAGTGATACAGGTGGCTATAGGAGAGATAAGGGTGGCAATGTCAGGGATGATGTGTGATGACGTGGGGTTATTGTGCTGGTGACCTTTATGTGATATTGTGTTTTTCCTTGTGTTTATTATACACCTTATGTAACTTGTCTTGTTGTTTCGGCGAGCTATTCGATATACTTGATATTACTTGTTGATTTGGGCTGTAACATTATACTTGCACATGCATAGACTATGGCATCCTACTTATACTAGATCACCAGTACGAAACTTGATAATTATCTTATCCATGTTGAGATTGTGAGCCTGTGACTATGCCGGGCAGATTGTGTTATTGGCACGCGAGTTGTCCATGCAGTTGTGATATGAAATATGGGCACGAGGTGCCGTGAGTATATGATGATTATGTTTTTGGCACGTTGAGTTGTCCGTGCAGTTGTGATATGAGATGTGGGTGCGAGGTGCCGTGAGTATATGATGATTATTTTATTGGCATGTGAGTTGTCCGTGCGGGTTGTGATCTGAGATGTGGGCATGAGGTGCCGTGAGTATATGATGATTATGTTATTGGAACATGAGTTGTCTGTGTAGCACGTGCGTTGTACGTGTGGATCTTTACATTGATATTTTGGCACGTGAGTTGTCCGTGCAGTTGTGATTCAAAGTATGGGCACGAGGTGCCGTGAGTATATGAGGGTATGTTGAGACCCGTGATTTGTGATTATGAGATGAGGTACCATGGAGTGACTTTGTTGTGAAAACTTGTGATTAGAAAGACTTGATTAATTGGTTGTCCTTGTATTCCTTATTTTGGTTGAACGACATTTACGATGTTATTATTGTTATACCGCTATACTGCAAAGGTTATTTGACTAGTGAGTGTCTTGACTGTACCTCGTCACTACTCAACCGAGGTTACACTTCTGCACATTTTTATCTAGGGCTAGGTATAGGAGATACCAGTCTCGGGCAGAGCTAGTATATTGGTCACGAGGATTCGAGGTAGAGCTGCTTGGTGGTCGCAGTCCCTTGGAGTTCTTTCCTTTCTTGTACTGTCAGTTGTATATGAACAATATTGTCTTTCGATTTTGAGGTCTTTCCATGTATTTTGGTAGAGTTCATGACTATGTATTACCAGTCTTGGGAGGTTGTTATAATTTTTTTCGCTTTTAGTTTCGTCACTTGTATTAAATTCAGTTCCAAATTTATTTTAAAAAATGGCTTGAGTTGTTATTGTAATCGGCTTACCTAGTCTTAGAGAATAAGTGTCATCACGTCTCCTGTGGTGAGATTTTGGGTCGTGACAAGTTGTTATTTTACGAGTCACGAGCAAGTTTAGTAGAGTCTTGCGGATCAGTACGAAGACGTTTGTATTTATCTTCGAGAGGCTACGAAACTATTAGGAAAATCTCCATTTCTTTCATTCCTGTCATGCGAATTTGTTGATTTCGAAGTTGAGCCTTTGTATCTTTATTCTTTCACAGATGGTGAGGATACGCGCTACCGGGTCAACTGAGCAGACACCCGCGCACCCTACTAGAGCCACTAGAGGTTGGGGCCGAGGTAGAAGCCGATGAGGTGCACGTGCCGCAGCTAGAGCACCTGCTAGAGCAGTAGTTTAGGATCGACCAGTAGCTCCGGTTGGGGAACAGGCACCAGAGGCGCCTGTTGTTACCCTCGGACTTCAAGAGACTTTAGCGTAGTTCCTGAGCATGTTTGGTACATTTGCTCAGGCGAGATTGATCTTCGCTGCACCAGCAACTTTGCAGATTGGGGGAAGAGCTCAGACTCCCACCGCCCATACTCTAAAGCAGCGGGCTCACATCGGTCAGGTTTCGGGTGTGGTGTCGTACAGCCTATTATTCCGGATCAGCCTGAGGTCAGGCCAGGGGCATGAGAGGAGGATCAGAAGAGGCTTGAGAGGTTCAGGAGATATAGTCCACCTACTTTTAGTGGCACAACTACCGGTGATGCACAGAGATTTCTAGAGAAGTGTCATCGCATTCTTCGCACCATGGGTACTGTAGAGGTGAGCGGAGTTGCTTTTACTACATTTCAGCTGTCAGGAGCAGCGTATTAGTGGTGGCATGTTTATGAGGAGGGTAGACCAGCCGATGCAGCACCACCCACTTGTGCTCAGTTTTTAGAGATGTTTTTGAGGGAGTTTGTTCCCTAGACCCTCCAGGATGCGTGGCGTATAGAGTTTGAGAAGCTAGCTCAGGGCACCATGATAGTGTCAGAGTACGCCATCTGGTTCAATGAATTATCCCGTCATGCAACTACCTTGGTTCCTACAGTCAGAGAACGAGTCCATAGATTCATTGAGGGGCTCAGTTATGGTCTTAAATTCTGCATGGCTCTGGAGTTGCAGACTGATACTCTATTTCAGTAGGTTGTGGAGATTGCCAGGATGTTAGAGCGCATTCGGGGTGAGGAGAGGGAGGATAAGGAGACCAAGAGGTCTCGAGGTTTTGGAGGGTTTAGTGGATTCTACTCTTCAGCTATGATCCATCGTGGCGGAGGCTCGGTAGTCGGCTAGTCCAATCCGTACTTCAAACTACTCGTGGTGCTCCATTCTGTCAGGCTACTCATGTGGATAGTGCACCACCGGCATGGGGTTCTTACAGCATTTATTCCAGTTATCCGACACAGACTTAGTACGAGCAGCCACGCTAGCAGAAGGGTTGTTATGAGTATGGTGATACTAGACACCCCATGAGAGTTTGTCCCTGACTTAGGAGGGTCGGATTTCATCAAAGCACTTAGGCTACGGGCTCCATTCCAGTTACTACTCCACCTGCACAGCTAGTTAGGGATGTAGGACAAGCATTTAGAGAGTGCCCTAGAGGGGGAGGCCCGACCCGGCCCATTGATATGCTTTCTATGGTAGGGCTGAGGCCGCTGCACCAAATGGAATCATTACAAGTATGGTTTCAATTGATATAGAGGAGCATCATTCTTATTTGGATTTGGTTTTGCTTATTGGGGTGAGTCCTCTTATCTTGCTTCACATATGGGTGAGTTTCGTGATTTTTTACTCTACTTATATGTTTTCCCATGTTAGGAGATTATATAGTAGTAGCCCGTGTCTATCGTTTGTTTTGTTCATTATTGAGAGCTATGAGCCCCGGAGTGACTTTCTGTCATTCATTACGGTAGTTTTTGATGTGACTTCTGGATGGTTTGGTTACGATTTGTGATTTAGATAATCTACTGGTGGGGGGGTGGGTAGGTGGGTTCATTAGGTGTTGTGATTTTGTTTTGCAGAATTGAATTAATGGAAGGTTTCGGTTGGTATGATATGTATTCTACTTGTGATTCAGAGCTGATGATGGGATACTCGCGTTTTCATGTGATTTTATATGGTTAAAATGGGTTGCATGCCACCGTGGAGCTGTATTAGGATGAGATCCTCGTGATTAGTTCATATGTTTTGACTCTCCCTTGTGGAATTGATTCGTAGTATGGTACTGATAGACAGTTGTGCCTGTTGGGCTTGTTTGATAGATAGATAGATTATGTGTTTCTCTTTGCATACTTTGTTATATTCGCATCATGCTTATTGGGTTTTAGCTTACCGGGTGTGTGCTCAGGTGGCATTAAATGTGACTTGATGATTCATGTGAATATTTATGAGGTCTTCGTGTTTCTTGCCTCATTGTGGTGTCGTTAAGGTCTTGAATGAGGTTTTAGCTGAGATGAGGTTATTCATCGGTGTTGTATCTGATCATGGACATCTATTGTGGCCAGAGTTATTGTTATGGGCATATGTGTAATATGTTACGTTGTATGTTTGTACCTGGTGAAAGTAGGCATGAGTGATTACAGGTGGTTGAGGCTGATACAGTGTATTGATGCGGAAAATTCGGTTGTTTTGGAAATAATTGGATGGTGAGAAACTTGGTTCTAAGGTTTACCAGTGTGGGAGAAAAGAATAATTTTCAGTTGAGTTGGTGTTGTCAGGCCTATGTGGAATCACCCACGGGTGTGTGTATGATGAGTACATTCAGTGATTTGATGACCTCGGAATGGTACATGGCACGTTTGAGGACGAACGTTTGTTTAAGAGGGGGAGAATGTAATGAACCGACAGGTTGCTTTGAGAACTAGCGTCTCGATCGGTGGCTTAAGCTCTTGTGCAGCTTCGTATTATGTGTTATCATGTGCGTGTATGGTCGAGTTCGGATTTCGGATGATTCAAGATTGATTTGGAAGAAGAATTCTTGTTTTAGAAGCTTAAGCGGAAAGAGTTGACTGGAGTTTGACTTTTGTGTAGACAACTCCAAAATGACATTTTGATGATTCCAATAGCTTCGTATGGTGATTTTAGACTTAGGCGTGCGTATGGATTTGGATTTGAAGGTCCGTAGGATAATTTGATGCATTTTAGCAAAAAATGAAAAAGTTGAAGTTTTGAAATATTCATAAGTTTGACCAAGAGTTGACTTGAATGATATCGGGTTCGGATTTCAGTTTCGGGAATTTAAATAGATTCTTTATGTCATTTATGGCTTGTGTGCAAAATTTGAGGTCAATCGGAATTGATTTGATAGGTTTCGGTGCGGGTTTTGGAAGTTGGAAGATTTGAAAATTCATAAGTTCGATTCAAGGTGCGATTCGTAATTTGGATGTTATTTGATATAATTTTAGGCCTCGAATAGGTCTATGTTTTGTTACGAGACTTGTTGATATATTCGGATGAGTTTCAGACGTGTTTCATATCGTTTGGAGCATGTTGGTTTAGGCTGGTTCTGGGAAGTATGGTGTGGTCGCACCTGTGGACCACTGGACGTAGGTGCGTGATCGCAAATGCGGTGCTGTGGATTGCAGAAGTGACGACTCTCGTAGAGGCGGGTTTTTGCCTTGCACCAGCAATGTCGCAGAAGTGGAATTTTTCCGCAGGTGCGAGGGTCAGCAAGGCAGTGGACTCCGCAAATGCAGGATCTTTCTCGCTAAAGCGAGATGCATAGATGCCCAATTATGTCGCTAAATGAGGAAATGACTAGGCAGATTGCTTGAGTTCGAGGGTTCAACAATTTTATTCATTTTTGGATTCTGGAGCTCGATGTAGGGCGATTCTGGGGGAGTTCTTCACGAGTTTGAATTGAGTAAGTGTTTCTTAACCGAAATTGATTATATTTCATAATTCCATGAGTATTTTTATCGTTTATTAGTGAGTCAAATGGGAGAAATTGAGAAAATTTGTAAAACCTCCCTAAAATGAAAAATGAGGATTTGGAGGGAGATTCGTTATCGGAATTTGATTATTCTGGTATGGTTGGACTCGTATCGGAATGGGTATTTGGCTTTCGTAAATGTTTTTTTCGGGTTCCGAGGTGCGGGCCCGAGGTTAACTTTCGGGTTGACTTTTTAGTGTTAAAATTGAAAATCAAACTTTTATTATCCGAAATTATTTTCTATGAGTTTTAATTATGTTATGAAATATTTTTTGGCTAGATTTGAGCCGTCCGGAGGTTGTTTCACACGAGAAGGCCATTTTAGAGTATCGGTCTATTGGTTTAATCTCTAAGACATCTCTATGTATTAAATTGGAAGTTGTTGGAACTTGTTATATCCTTTATTTGCCATGTCCACTATTACATGCTTTCTTTAAAGTTGTAGTTACATGTCACATTCTTTACTTGACATGTTGCTCCTATATGCTTATTTGGAATTATTACTACTTTAACCATTTTGTGAATTCTTTATTTGTTCGGTTGCCCTTTTGTGGAGATACTTGCACTATTGAGTTCATTCTTAAACAATAAATTTAAATTGAAGTTATCAAGAGGCATTAATCAATTTTCCTAAAATTGTGATTAAAGAAGATATTGTTCCTTGTTGAGTTACTTTTCCATTCATATTGTTGATTTTGAGATACTATGCACGTTGTGTTGAGCCGTGGCCTATTTGTTCTGAAACTATTGATACCGTGAAATCCTTCGAAAGGTTGTGGCCTACGGGCACTTGTGGTACGAGTTGATCATGATGTGTTGTTGTGATGATAGTGCCTGTGAATTACTGTGTGAATTGGGCCGTTGTTATACGGAGTATAAGGGAGGCATTTCACCATTGTTGTTATGTGTTATGTGGAGTATAAGGGTGGCATTTTACTGTTCTGCTGTTATACGAGGCATAAGGGTGGCATTCACTGTTGTTGAATATACGGAGTGATAAGGGTGGCTATTATAGGAGAGATAAGGGTGGCTATTATAGGAGAGATAAGGGTGGCTATTGATATTGTCAGGGCGGAGTGATACGGGTGGCTATAGGAGAGATAAGGGTGGCATTGTCATTGATGATATGTAATGATGTGGGGTTATTGTGCTGGTGACTTTTATGTGATGTTGTGATTTTCCTTATGTTTTTTATACATCTTGGGTAACTTCTCTTGTTGTTCCGGTGAGCTATTAGATATACATGGTATTATTTTTTGATTTGGGCTGCAGTAGTACACTTGCACATGCATATACTGTAGTATTCTACTTATACTAGCTCACGAGTACGAACCTTGATAATTATCTTATCCATGTTGATATTGTGAGCCTGCGACTATGCCGATCAGATTATGTTATTTGCACGCGAGTTGTCCGTGTAGTTGTGATATGAGATGTGGGCTTGAGGTGCCGTGAGTAGATGATGATTCTGTTTTTGGCACGTTTCCCTGCAGTTGTGATATGAGATGTGGGCATGAGGTGCCGTGAGTATATGATGATTATGTTTCTGGCACGTGAGTTGTCCGTGCGGGTTGTGATCTGAGATGTGGGCACAAGGTGCCGTGAGTATATGATGATTATGTTATTGGCACGCAAGTTGTCCGTGCAGCACGTGAGTTGTTCGTGTGGATCTTTACATTGATATTTTTACACGTGAGTTGTCCGTGCAGTTGTGATTCAAAATATGGGCACAAGGTGCCGTGAGTATATGAGGGTATGTTGAGACCCGTGATTTGTGATTACGAGATGAGGTATCGTGGAGTGACTTTGTTGTGAAAACTTGTGATTAGAAAAACTTGATTAATTGGTTGTCCTTGTATTCCTTATTTTGGTTGAACGACATTTACGATGTCATTATTGTTATACTGCTATACTGCTCAGGTTATTTCACTAGTGAGCGTCTTGGGACAGGTTGTGCAAATAGAGTATCAGATGGGTGTAGTTCAGAAATGAATAAGATAAAGTAAAAATATCGCATTTAAACAGAATAAACCTCAGTTAAATTAATGAGTTAAAGATAGAATTTTGTTAGAAATAAAATGTGATAATAATTTTAAGGAAAGTAAACATCAATAGGGTGATGAGAAAATTTGAGAAGCCAATTAAAGTAAAAATGTGAGTATCATTTAAAAATAGTAAGGCATCGAGTGGGGTAACGAGTTCTATCTTATGAGACACATAGAATATGACATGTTAATAATTCTTTTATTTAAAACCATTATGTTACCAACAACTCAACAGAAGATGAGATAATGACCCTACGCAAGTAAATTCACTTTGACACTCAAGTTACCAAGTAATAATGGAGGCACATATTGGCACATACGAGTAACACAACAAAACACGTAGAATGCATGATTCGCACAAGAAGTCACTATTGTCCCAATACTGGATTGACAACGGTTAACCAAATATGATCAACTACCAGTAAAATAATTTAAGAAAAAACCATAAACTTCAAACCGATAAACTGTTTCAACATAGAATGCACCATGAGAGTAATAATTTAGGATAACTTTACTGTCACAAAAATTACAGCATATCAATCAATTGTAGCGTAAAACCCCGATTCCACACAATAATAACAATATCCGTTGCGGCGTGCAACCCGATCCCACCTATATCATATCATCCATCTATATTGCTCCATATCATATCTTTTCATATCATTTCAATACCGTTGCAGCGTGCAACCCAATCCCCAAACACTAGGCATTACACAAAGAACTACAACCAATTATGGCGTATCACGAAACCAACCGTAATAAAGAAGCTACACAAGAAGTCACAAACAGATGATAAAGTTACACGATAACTCTCAAAATCAAATAGCAAGTAATGTCAATTTATAAATAATGACACAATTACCAGGAATCAATAAACAATTAAGGCATGTAGTAGATAAGATATGAATTCAATAAGTAAATACAATTAACAAATAAAACATATAAGAGTGAACTTGACAATAAAAGATAGAACATA
The DNA here is from genome assembly GCA_002018475.1 of Nicotiana obtusifolia. NCBI lineage: Eukaryota > Viridiplantae > Streptophyta > Magnoliopsida > Solanales > Solanaceae > Nicotiana > Nicotiana obtusifolia. The sequence goes on from MCJB01048797.1 coordinate 100,034, forward strand.
TGCTAACAACTTCAAGTAAGGGACCTAAGAGCAAATTCAACAATGAAAGATATAACATGTTATGACAAATACAATTAAATGCATGGAAGAAGTCTAGAAGTGTACACCGGTCAAATACCAAATATAAGTCCGTGTACACACTCATCACCTCGTGTACACGTCTTCCACATAATTCAAATAGTACCATCACCCAAAACCTAAGGGGTAGTTTCCACCACACACAGTCAGGCAAGATACTTATCTCAATCAGGCCAAATCAATACTCAAAATAGCTTTTCGTTCAAATATTCACCTCCACTCGGCTCAAATCTTTCCAAAACGATTTAATAATATCAATTAATTCAAGAGAAACCAATTCTAATTAATAAAGGTATGATCTTTATACAATTTCCTAAAAGTCAACAAAAATCAAACCCGGGTCCTCCCGGTCAAAACCTTGGTCCATGGGTAGGTCTTGACTACTCATAACCCCATGAGTCCATATATGTATTTTTTTTCAAATCCGAGTCCAAAGCTATTCTCAAAACTCTAATCTTCATTTTTCAAAAATTTGACAAAAATCACCAAATTTCCACTTTGATTCTCAAAAAGTTGTGTTAAATCTAATATATAATCATGAAATATAGTTTGAAATTGATTAGAATCAGTTGCCCGATATCCCTAATTGAAAATCCATTTACAAAATCGCTTCCCACTTATTCTTGGGTTCATAATATGATAAAATGAAGCTAAGGCTTGAATTACTTAGCTATAAATTAGCTGCAGACGTCGCATTTGTGACATGGGATTTGCAATCGCGAACATTTGCAAAAGTGAAGAAGCCTCTCGCATAAGCGAAGCTTGAAAAGTTATGAACCCTTTGCAAAAGAGGCAAAAATGTCGCAAATGCAAACACTGGTCTTCTTGCAAAAGCGACCAGTTGGTCGCAAAAGTGACTCTTCCCTAGCCCAGGCCTTCATCGCAAATGCGATGTGAACTCTGCAGGCCTCTGTCAACTTCGCAAAAGCGATGATTTCTCGCAAAAGAGAGGTCCCTCCCCAGCAGTCCAACATCGCAAATACGAGAACAGAGCACCAGTACAGCTGAATCTTCTACAACCCATACGGAAAGCATCCAAAACTCATCCCAGCCCTCAGGGCTCCAAACCAAAAATCCGCACAACTCTATAAATATAATATAAACTCGCTCGCCCGATCAGAACACATAAATAAAATCTATAATAACGAATCATACACCAAAATACATTAAAATCACAATGAACTTCAAGAACTTCTAGAATTGCAACTTAGCGTCAGAACCACGTCAAACCAACTCCAAACGACACCAAATTTGGCAAACTAGTTCCAAATGAAAAAACAGACCTATTCCAAGTCTCGAAACCAAATTCCGAAGCCGATACCCTTGACGTCAAACCATAGTCAGACCTTTAAATTGCCAACTTTCGCCAAATGGTGCCGATACCTTCTAGAAACATCCAAATGCAATTCCAGGCATACGCCCAAGTCCAAAATCAACATCTAGACCTGCCGGGACTATCAAAACTCCGATCCGAGGTCAAATACACAAAAGTCAAACTTGGTTAACTCTTTAAACTTCAAGCTTCTCAAGTGAGGGTCATCTTTCAAAATCAATTCCGAACCACTAAAAACCAAAGCCGAAGATGCACACAAGTCATAATACACCATGTGAAGCTATTCGTGACATCAATCCACCGAACTGAATGCAAATACTCAAAACGACTAGTCAGGTCGTGCCAAATAATACCTCGTTCTGGACCTCCATGACGCTGCTACTGATAAAAGAAACATGCAGAAACTAATAACCACCTACGAAATCAATAAGTCAAGAAGCTCTCTTGTCCGACAAGGCTCATTGACCAATTCTGAGTGGAAATATTATTTTTTCAAATACTCCTCATCCCAATATAATATTGCAACTCTCAGATCTAGAAACCTCATCTCCGCTCATACAAGCAGCCCACTGACAAGTCACACTAAAACCACATGGATTCTCACACAACACGGTCCATACACCAGACAAGCAATAACTCAAAAAGAAAGTGTATAACAATAGAAAGAAAGCAATGTACGACGACTACATGACAAGTACAACAGATATAACAACAAAAGTGAGATTTCATTAACTCATCCCACAGAGGGAAAATAGAACACGAAATAAACACAAGGAAGGGAATCCTACATAACTCTATTTTCGCGTGCAATCCGATCCCAAATATATCAATCCACATAGGGATACCCTTCTGGCCAAAATGCTCGGGCTCACTAATCACATATATGCCAACATCAAGCACGTTAGAGTGCACAAATATAACTGTGGAAAATGAATAGGAATAATACAATACGGAGAAAAGCAAGCACAACTAGGGTGCAATGAGCAAATCAACATCACGAGGGCCATCCTGCCCATATCGCCATAAGGCCTGAACGGGATTACAACATGTGTGCGAAAAATTATATAACCTCACAAACCCATCATAGCATAACAAAGAAGCACATAGCATAGACCGGGGCACGAATAACATCCATTTTGCCCGATAATATACTCAAGGTAGTAACTGTGCAAGAGTAACCAAACCTGATCTGATATAGAAGACACATTCTAATTAGGCTTTCAAATAGCCCCCTAACCAATTCCGATCATTTCCAAACAAATAAATAACCTTCTCAAGGTTTGTAGCAACCTATCCATAACGTATGCCATCAGCTATCCTTTTCTTAACTTTTTCTCACAATCCGAAATCAAAGAATAGTCCGCCTACGAGGTTATCCAGCCCCAAAACCTCATGAATACCAGAATCTCCCTACCCGATCTCGATCCAGCTACTCAAATGGCTAGTAAATCCCTCACACTCCATGATCTTATGGAAAACACCCCTGTAGATCTTCCATGCCACGCAGCAAAACCTGAATCTCAGAAGCCCAAAACCAAGCGATCACCATAACACCGGTCAAGCATCCACAAGTTAAAGCATAAGGTGCCTCCTCATGCATGCTCTTCTCATGCGATATCCAATAGCGCCAGAATTCCATCAACATCTGATATTCATCCATGAGAAAACCATAATGCACGACATATTCCTTATGCCAGTAGCAAACCACTAGCTCAAGCCATGGTTGACACTATCGAGAACTCTCTGAAACCCGTCCGCACATAACCAAGCTATCAGAATTGAATTTCCCCAACTTAACTGAGTCATGAAAAACTGTCCAACCCAAGAGTACTGCCACAAACACCTGCAAAGAATTACTACCTAAGAAGGACCAATTACCTTTATTGCTATACATACCCAACACCACCGAGCTGACCCATTTCTTCGGATCCTCTTCAACTTTTCTTCAGGGTAACACTCCTCCATATCGATATACCATGATCAACAAGACGAAGCTCAATGCAGAAGATCCTATAAAAAACCACGTAGCTCGAAAGCCCAAAAATCACTATATTTCCTCTGAAGCACCCCATAATACCGCAACCTAGATGCCCACTCTGAAGAAATCTTCTGCAAATCTGAAGTTGTTTATCTAACCTCTCATATACTGAAATGTAAAATTATTAATGTCGAAGAAATACCACAAGTACCAGCATTATCCTATGGAAATCTCAATCATTAACCATACACAAATTCCGTGGAACCCTTCAATACCACATATATACCTCAGACCAAGACTGATATATTACATGACCAAACAATCCGATCGTCGATAGTAGACTCCCCAACTTGGTGCGAAGCCATAAGACATATCATCCTATGATCCATGATATCAACCTTTTTATCCATACAACTCTCATCATAAGACGCCTCAGATCACATACTAAGCGCATGTCCATCCTCGTGATAGGCGAGGCGTTTCCTCAAGTGCCTTGAATGACAATATATACCTTTTACTGAATTGACGTCCCATACAAAACACATAGTCTCTGAAACCACCAATTGTCCTCCAATCAACACCCTTACATGCCCCAACCACGATTGCAATGATTAGGCAACCAATTAAATCTTCCCAAGCTCATACTTACCATCCAAATACCAGAACCCGCTGCACCCCCACGTGAACAACTGAATGATCACTCAATACATCCGCATCTTCAGTCTGGACAACACCTCAAGATAATGATCGAGCATCCATGGCCTCCTTGTAGCCCATCCGCAACATCACAAACCATCGATGCATCGTTGATACTGAGTGTGCAACATCATACACGAGTAGATGCAAAGAAATATAAGATATATGTTTCAAGATGAATCAATGCCGCATGATAAGGAATGAAATAAGTGAAATTTTCTAATAGCTTCGTAGCCTCTCGAAGATAAGTACAGACGTCTCCGTACCGATCCGCAAGACTCTACTAAATTTGCTTATGACTTGTAGCACCTATGAACCTAGAGCTCTGATACCAACTTGTCACGATCCCATTTTTCTCATCTTAGGATGTCGTGATAGCACCTAGTCTCTAATACTAGGTAAGCCTAATCAACAAGGAAATATTATAGAAATAACGACTAAAAATATGAAATAAATCTGAGAAGTCTTATCATATCTCCAATTCAAAATCACAATACAACATTCCCAAAACCTGATGAAACTGAGTCATAAGCCCTACAGAAACATACTAAAACCTCTAATACAACACTATTTGATAAAAGGATAAACAATAATGCAATGATAATTGAGGGTGACTCCGAGGTCTGCGAACGTCAAGCAAGTATACCTTGAAGTATCTAGCCGCGCAGACACAACTCTCAACAACACGATCAAAAGTAATTAGATCTGCACAAAAATGCGCAAAAGCGTAGCATGAGTAGACCATAACGGTACCTAGTAAGTATCAAGCCTAACCAGGTCAAGATACCTACTGGACATAAAAACCTGTACAAAGATATAAAATAAAACTAACAATGGAAGAACATCAATATAGGACTAACAAAGTAAGGATTATAATTTACAACCAACAACGAAGATAATGGAAACTCAAATGTTAGCAAGAAGTAATCAGGGAATAGAATAGCAGCATAATAAGAACGCCGATGGGATATGAACGAACTCAATAAGGAAAATGGATAACAACTCAATTTAATCAAATTTTTCTCAACGCATGGACTTGCAACAAGATTTACCCCAAGGTACCACTCCTCAAAATCAAAAATCATGATCCACAATTTCTAAATCTTGCACATAAGGCACCTCATGCCCACAGTAACAATCACATTCGTACGGCAAAGTCCTCGTGCTACCATGTACATCGCATCCGTATCAATATCAATTAAGATGTTCGAGAGATATATTTAAACACAATAAAGCATAATAACAATATTGAATAAAATGAGGAGTCAAATGAGATAATATATTTATTGTTGGATTCAAATAAAGTAAATAAGGGACGGGTTTTGCAAATATAGTATCAGATGGGTTTATATTAGATATTAATAAGATAAAGTAAAAATATGGCATTTAAACAAAATAAAACCTTAGTTAAATTAACGAGTTAAATATAGAATTTTGATAGAAATTTAATGTGATATCAATTTTAAGTAAAGTAAACATCAATAGGGTGATGAGTAAAATTTGAGAACCCAATTAAAGCAAAAATATGATAACCATTTAAAAATAGTAAGTCACCGAGTGGGATAACGAGTTCTATCTTAAGAGACACATAGAATAAGACATGTTAATAATACTCTTATTTAAAATCATTATGTTACCAACAACTCAATACAATATGATATAATGACCCTACGCAAGTAAATTCACCTTGACATTCAATTTACCAAGTAATAACGGAGGCACATATTGGCACATTAGAGTAACACAACAAACCACGTAGAATACATACCTCGCACAAGAAGTCACTATGGTTCCAATACTGGATAAACAACGGTCAACCGGTGAAATGATTTAAGGAAAAACAAAAATCATCCAACTGATAAACCGTTTCAACATAGAACGCACCATGAGAATAAAAATGTAGGATAACTTTACTATCACAACAATTATAACATATCAATCTGTTGCAGCGTGCAACCCGATCCCACACAATAATAACAATATCTGTTGCAACGTGCAACCCTGTCGCAACCCAAATCCACTATAGGTCGTGATGGTGCCTATCGCCGCCGTCAGGCAAGCCAATGGTGATTTACCAATTTAAGTAATAATTTTAGTATTTCTGAAATCTGAATTTTCCTTAATTGAACAGTATATATAAGTAATTGAAAATATTTAGTCGAACCACAACAATGAATAACCCGAAGAAAACCGCCAAAACCGGGTGTCACAAGTGCATGTATATTTTCTAAGTAGTACAACAACAATACAACATATGTCTAGAATATAAATAAGACAGGGTAAATAAATAGTACAATGGAGACTTGGTGGAGATCGATGCATAGCCTGGGTTGCAGCTCACATAAAGTCTCCTCAACAGATGCCTGTGCGCCAAGATGATCTCCAAATGAACCTGCCGACCCTGCACATTTAGTGCAGAAGTGCAGCATGAGTACGTAAATCAACGACCTAGTATGTATCTAGCCTAACCCCAGAGAGATAGTGACGGGGGGGCCGACATCGACACTTACTTGAGGTCCAAATAATTAACATGTCAATTCGTAACAAATGTGAAGTACACAACAATAGTGGAGTGAGTCTGTAATTTCATAATTTTCCAGTTAGTTCCTTCAAAGTATAAATTTCTCAATCTTGTATTCTACCTTAATGGTTCAGAAAGTGCCAAGTGTCAATACCAAATAAATAAGGAACACCATAAAATGCCGTGCATCAGTGGAAGGTTTATCTCGTGAACATTCGGACTATTAGTGATATAGCGCACGATTCCACCAAGGTCGTTCGGCCCCATCCAGAATAATGTGTACACTATCGAGGGACGAGTGGCACGATTTATAGATGCATCTATATATTGCAGAGGCGTTCAGCCCGCTTAACCAGAAAAGGAAGGAAGGAAGTTATTGAATTACGAGACGGGTGTTTACAATACAGCACATGAGCTTAATATGTATATAAGCTCTACCATTCCTCGAATAACTCGCCCAAAACTCAAAGTGTTAAGGTTTGGCCTAATGTACATATATTTATTTCCAAATTGATTTCAATTATAACTTCAATTAATTAAGCCAACAGAATGAATTCAAATAATTCAAATATTACATGACAGGATCCAAAGTCTACCCGGACATAAATATGCTTCAGCTACATACGAAATCTCATCACCTCGTGCGTACGTAGCACCCACAACTAGTTGCACATAACAACAAATATTACCTAGGGGGTAGTTTCCCCTTCACAAGGTTAGACAGGAGACTTACCTCGCTCCGAAGATCCATAACGCTCCAAAGCCTCTCTATGCCTCAAACCAATGCTCGTCGGTCCACTATTCAAACATTGTGCAAACCAATCAAAATATACTCTAATACCCATAATCGATCAATTTAAAAAATTTCCAACTCCGCTCGAAAGGTCGATAAAGTTAACCCTCGGGCCCACATGCTTGAATTCCGAAAATTTTCGAAGATAATTTTTACCCATAACACCATGAACTCAAATATATTGTTTATTACTAATTTCATTTCCAAAATCATGGTCAAAATCCAAAATTTTCAATTTCTAGGTTTTCTTCAAAATCCCAAATTTATCACTAATTTTCATGTTTAAACCCATATATAAATCATGCATTTAACTCACAATGTGCGGGAATTACTTACCTTGCAATGGATGATGGAAATCTGCCCTCCAAGAGCTCCAAGAATTGCTCAACCAATTGAGAAATAGAGAGAAATGGGCTAAGTCCCGAAATATAAACCTACTGCCCAGTTCCTTCCTCTTTGTCATCACGGAATAATCCTCACGATTGCGAAGGCCAAATAGCCCTGCCCCCAAAATCTCTTATTCGCATACGCGACAAGAGGGTCGCGTTCGCGAAACCTTCCGTCCACATTGCTCCACGTTCACAGGGTAAGCCTCGCGTTCACGTAGACTAAATGGCTCCAAGGCCCAGCTCCCCTATCCTTCTACGCGTTCATTACCTTCCTGTCACATTCGCGTAGCTTGCTTTAGCTTTCCCTCCGTGTTTGCAACCTCTGTGTCGTTTTCGCGTAGAACAAAATCCATCGGCCCAAAATTCTTCTTCGCGTTTGCGAAGAACAATACCAGACACTAGTACTAGCAGTTGCAAAATAGGGAAAAATGGTCCGAAACCACTCAGAATCATCCCCAAGGCCCCCGGGATGGTATTGCGAAGAACAATACCAGACACCAGTACCTGCTCGAGGCCTCAAGTCACATAAAATAATGCTAAAACCACAAATCGCACCGCAATTTAAGCTTAGTGAACTTTAGAACTTCAAACTTCTACATTCAACGCCGAAAGCTATCAAATCATGTCCGATTGATCTCAAATTTCCCACACAAGTCTTAATTGACATTATGGACCTACTCCCACTTCCGGAATCAAAATCCGACCCCGATATCAAAAAGTCCACTCCCGGTCAAAATTTTCAAAAATCATCCAAATTTCCAACTTTCGCCAATTGATGTCGAAATGACCTACGGACTTTCAAATCAACGTCTGGTACATGCTCCTAAGACCAAAATCACCATACAAAGCTATTCGCATGCTCAAAATCTCAAATGGACATCGATAGCATCAAAATCCACTTCAACCAAAACATAAGGAATTCTTAAACCTTCAAAATGCCAACCTTCCGTAATAAGTGCCGAACTACTCCCGGGCCACCCGATACTCGACGAGAACATACGACTAAGTCTATAATCTCATACGAACCTATTGGAACCTTCAAATCCCGATTCTGAGGTCATTTACTCAAAAGTCAAATCTTGGTAAACTCTTCCGACTTAAAGCTTCCGAAATTAGAATTTTTTTTCCAAATGAACTCCGAACTTCCCGAAATACAATTCCGACCACATACAAGTCATAATACCTGAAGTGAAGCTACTCGATGCCTGAAACCACCGAACGACACGCTAGAGCTCAAAATGACCGGTTCGGTCGTTACATTCTCCCACACTTAAATATATGTTCGTTCTCGAACGTGATAAGGACTGCTCTGGAGTTGTACAAAATCACCATTTAACACCTCGTGCACCTGCCCGTGCCACCTCAATCTATTTGGACACATTAGCTCGAGTCAGACTGAAGATCCTCCCTTTTATTTAGTCAATAAGCCTTAGAATCAAATTCCAACTTCCGAATTTCTTTACAAGACCTAATTCTAACGTACAAACTCCGTACAAATCTCCACACGCTGAATCCACATATAATCATGCACCCATGCTGACATCTTACAATGCACATCATAACTCATTTGCCCAAGGCAACCCCCCTCCAAGCACAACAGCTGAAATTTCAGTGACCCAGCACCTGAAGCATACCTCATAACACATATGAACCCGATTTTCAATCCCCCAATATTGCCACGATAGAAGAGATGTGTAGAACTCATAACCACCTGCCGAATTAATAAATCGTAGAGTCTCCTCTCCTTACTGGAACTATTACCTCATTTTTAATTGAATAACGATATTTGTTCTCTAATATTCTTTTATATAGATCTGATTGCATTGATATTAGGCCCAAAAACCTTGTCTCACCCAGTACAATCTGCTCTGGAAATAAACCATCTCAAACACTGACCGATATCCTATATGACGCCATCAATGCGCCGACAAGCCACAACTTGAATATGATGTATAAGGAAAAATGACCTCTAGAAAAGAACCACCCAGCCCACATAACTAATCAAATAATCAAAAAGATGTTACGAACCTTTCTCAGGGAATGGGAAACAAAATGCACAAGAATAGATATAGGGAACCGTACTCAACATCTCGTTGTTGCGGCATGCCACCCGATCCACACATAAAAATAAATAATGAAATACCCATCAATCCATAATGCTTCTACCTACGGAGTACCAAATATTGTCCACAAGCACGCCAAGTGCAAAAATACAACTCTGGGGAGACGGATAGCGCAATACTCCATAAAACCCAAGCACGGCTAAGGTGCGATAATGACCTGCATCTCGAGAGCCATCTTGCTCATATGACATCACAAGCTACACAGGACCTTAACACATGTGCGAATAATCAAGTTGTCTCACTCCAACACAACCCCCACAGTTCAACACCAAAGGAATATAGTGCCTGCAAGGCATAAACTCTCACATTTACAGTTGTACCAAAAATCTTCGTACTTGGTTTTGATCTTAAACAACCAAGTGATTAGCATGTCACACTCGTACAATTTCCCCATGGGGCACGCTCCAACGACCTTCTGCACCTGGTAAAAGGGCTGGGAGACGGGATTTTGGAGTCATTCTCTCATTTTTTGGAACCCTAGGCTCTGTAGGAGGCAATTTTGAAGAGGGATTTTCATCTACAATCTTTGGGTAAGTGATTTTTTTAAAATTTTCAACTACTTTACATGATTGTACACGAGATTTAACATTAATATTTTGAGAATCAAAGAGAAATTTTGAGAAACATTTGCTAGGTTTTTAGAAATGAGGATTTGAGTGTTGAGAGTCGATCTGAACTCGGATTTTGAAACAAAATACATGTATAGACTCGTGAGGTTATGGGTAACATTTTTTTACATAATTTTTTGAATCCGAGCATATTGGCCAGAGGGTTGACTTTGTTGACTTTTCGAACTGGGGTTGGGAATTTGTTATAAATTAATTAATTACGAGTGTTGGAGTATGTTTTTATTAGTTTTTTTGTTGTTTGACTAGTTTCGGGCTGATGGGCATCGATTTGAGGTGTTAGAGATGCGTTGGAGCTGGTTATGCAACTTTAGAGCGAGGTAAGTCTCCTGTCTAACATTGTGAGGGGGAAATTACCCCGTAGGCGCTACATTTTGTAGGAGCAACGCACTTACGAGGTGGCGAATGACCGTGCATATGCTAGAATTCCTGATTATGTCAGAATAGAGTAAGATTTACGCTATGCTTTAATTATACTATTTGTGCTACTCTTGCCTGTTTAATTACTTTAATTCGCACTAGGACCTGAGATTAGACTCGCATCGAGTAATGGACTCGCTATTTTAGATATTTGACGTGCTACTTGAATAGCCATAGAAAATGTACTTCTTTTACGGATTTCTCCCGCGTTTGCGTATTCATCGGAAAGTTTCTCTTGAATTCCATATCTCACGCGTATATTAGTGAGCAGGGTCAAGGACCCATAAAAGCTTCATATTCTAATGGTAACGGGTTGAACACCTCAGCAACACTCTTATGGGATCAGGTCATTCGCCTCAGCAGTATCATGTAAAACACTCTTATGGGATCGAGCCGTTCGCTTCGGTAGTATCATGTAAAACACTCTTTAGCAATCGGGCCGTTCGCCTAGGCAGTATCATGTAACACACTCTTATGAGATCGAACAATTTTCCTCGGCAGTAGCAAGTAACACACTCTTATCTGATCGGGTCGTTCACCTTGGCAGTATCATGTATCACACTCCTACGGGATTGGGCCATTCGCCTTGACAACTTCATGAAATAATCATATTGGATTAGTCCGTTTACCTCGGCAGAATCGTGCGTAATATTCGACACGAAGCTTGTGTATCCGTGAGTTTTGCTGACTTGGGTTGTGATGACCTATCTGGTGGGGACAATATTATATAATCCATTTGAGGAGGTAAATGATATTTGAGGACTTGTCTTTACTTTTTAGATGAGGATCGTATCATGTACCTATATTTTTTTTCAATATTTAATTATCATGCTTTATACTTGTTTACTTTCTACTGTACTTGATTTATTGGACCAGTAGTAAGTGTGGATATCGACCCCTCGTCACTGCTTCTCCGGGGTTAGACTAGATATTTCCTGGGTACGTGTTGATTTACGTACTCATGCTACACTTCTACACTTATTGTGCATGTATATATTCTGGTGGTCTTTTAGGTGCAAGGGCGCAACTATTGCGGGAACTTTACAGTGAGCTGAATCCCATGTTATGATCCGCAGCATACAAAGTCTCCATCATAATTATTTACATTATCTTGTGTATCTTGTATTCCAGACAGATGTTGTATTGTTATTGTACTTCCTAATAGATGCTCATTCACACGTGACACCGGATTTTGGGGTGTTCTAGAATTTGTTTATGATTTTTCTTACCATTGTGACACTTTTAATTTATATTTTACTTAAATCATACGTATATATAATTTTTGATGCATCGATCTTTCTATCTAATTAGATTAAGGATTTCAAAAATAATAAAATAAACAATTAAGTTGGTAGTTCACTGTTGGCTTGCCTAACGGAGACGTTGGGCACCATCACGACTTATAGTGGGTTTTGGGTCGTGACATCAACTGCGGAGAGATATTTCTTTAAATTATCGTTATTTTGCATCCATGACCTACGTATCTTTAAATACTTCGAATTTCTAACAAATTATTGTTTTGCACTCCTCAAGATCTTAGACGAGGCAAGCCTAACAACTTAATTCTAGCAAAAACAAAAGTGTGACTATAAATGGAGGGTTATTTTTGCAAATAACATTGTTTTACGCATCTAATGGTACTAGGAGTCTTGCTAGAATTAGTATTATCTTGATTTTTTTATGAGCCAAGCACGTAAAAAATATTAATTTTGTGTGGCAGTGAGATTCAAACCAAGGATTTCTGCGTGCTCTGGTAATAATTTGTAACAAATTCTAGCCTCACGAAGCTCTTCATCATTATAGTTACCAATCGGATCAAGACATACTCTTACTATTTTCCGTGTAATCTTTTCGCACTAAGTGGATGTTGTTGAATGAAAAGAAAAAAAGTATATCAAAAGGGAGAATGTCCCTCGTAGATTGAGAAAAGCTCCTTCTTTCTCTTTACAATTGTCCTTTAGTAGGCTGATAAAGAGGGAGATAAAGAATTGGCCTTGCACGCACAAGAAAGTTGGGTTGCAAGCCAAAATGGGATGATTCTCCCCCCTCCCCCTCCCCTCCTCGAAATATATGCGAGGCATGATGCAACTCAAGTTAATTCTTATTCTCCATGATCTTAAGCAGCTAGTATTACAATACTTGAAAATTGAGTCTTGCGCTCTCTAAATGTGGTATTTGTTTTTAATCCATGAGATTGATGGAAGTATGACTTAGATTCTCACTTTAAGATTTAATGCATGATACAGAATACTAAGAGAAAGCTTTTCGACATGCGCTGTAGCCTCCCAATTAGAACTGTGTGCACAACACACCAATAAAAATGTACTAGACATGAATCCAGACACTCTAGGACACACTTAGAAACATATGCTCTAATATCAAATTTATCATGGCCAAATCCGTAGGTGTCACGACCCCATTTTTCTTACCTTAGGATGTCATCATGGCACCTAGTCTCTAAGACTAGGTATGCCTAATCAACAAGGAAATATTACAGAAATAACGGCTAACAATATGAAATAATGCTGAGAAGTCTTAGAATAACTCCAATGCAAAATCATAATACAACATTCCCAAAACCCAGAGAAATAGAGTCATAAGCCCTACAGAAATGTACTAAAACCTCTAGTACAACACTGTCTAATAAAAGGATAAACTGTAATGCGAAGATAACTGACGGTGACTCCGAAGCCTGCGAACGTCAAGCAGCTATACCTTGAAGTCTCCAGTTGCGCCCAACACAATCAAAAGTACCTGGATCTGCACAAAAATGTGTAGAAGCACAACATGAGTACACCACAACGGTACCCAGTAAGTATCAAGCCTAACCTCGGTGGAGTAGTGACGAGGTCAGGTCAAGGCACCTACCAGACATAGAAACATGTACAAGTTATAACATAAAACTAAAAATGGGAAGAACATCAATGTAGGACTAACAATGGAATGATTATAATTTACATTCAAAGAAGAAGATAATGGAAACTCAAATGCCAGCAAGAAGTAGTCAGGGAACAGAACAACAACATAATCAGAATACCGATGGAAGATGAACGAACTCAATAAGGAAAAAAAATAACAACTCAATTAATCAAATTATTCTCAGCCATGGACTTGCAACAAGATTTAACCTGAGGCACCACTCCCCGAAGTCACAAATCGTGATCCACAATTTTCAAATCTTGCACGTAAGGCACCTTGTGACCAAAACAACAATCACCTTCACACGATCAAGTCCTCGTGTTACCATGTACATCACATCCATATCAATATCAATTAGGATGATCGAGAGATATATTTAAACACAATAAAACATAATAACAATCTTGAATAAAATGAGGCATCAAATGAGATAATATATTTATTTTAGGATTCAAATAAAGTAAATAAAGGACATATTGTGCAAATAGAGTATCAGATGGGCTTAGTTCAGAAATTAATAAGATAAAGTAAAAATATCGCATTTAAACAGAATAAAACATCAGTTAAATTAATGAGTTAAAGATAGAATTTTGTTAGAAATAAAATGTGATAACAATTTTAAGTAAAGTAAACATCAATAGGGTGATGAGTAAAGTTTGAGAAGCCAATTAAAGTAAATATGTGATTACCATTTAAAAATAGTAAGGCATCGAGTGAGGTAATGAGTTCTATCTTAAGAGACACATAGAATATGACATATTAATAATTCTTTTATTTAAAACCATTATGTTACCAACAACTCAATAGAATATGAGATAATGACCCTACGCAAGTAAATTCACTTTGACACTCAATTTACCAAGTAATAATGGAGGCACATATTGGCACATCAAAGTAATACAACAAACCACGTAGGATGCATTATTCGCACAAGAAGTCACTATTGTTCCAATACTGGATTAACAACGGTCAACCAAATATGATCAAATACCAGTAAAATAATTTAAGAAAAAACCATAAACATCAAACCGATAAACCGTTTCAACATAGAATGCATCATGAGAATAACAATTTAGGATAACTTTACTGTCACGACAATTACAACATATCAATCAGTTGCAGCGTAAAACCACCCCGATTCCATATAATAATAACAATATCGCTTGTGGCGTGCAACCCGATCCCGCCTATATCATATCATCTATCTATATCGCTCCATATCATATCTTTTCATATCATTTCAATATCGTTGCAGTGTGCAACCCAATCCCCAAACACTAGGCATTACACAAACAACTACAACCAATTATGGCGTATTACAAAACCAACCGTAATAAGGAAGCTACACAGGAAGTCACAAACAGATGATAAAGTTACACGATAACTCTCAAAATCAAATAGCAAGTAATGGCAATTTATAAATAATGACACAATTACCAGGAATCAATAAACAATTAAGGCATGTAGTAGATAAGATATGAATTCAATAAGTAAATACAATTAACAAATAAAACATATAAGAGTGAACTTGACAAAAAAAGATAGAACATATGCTAACAACTTCAAGTAAGGGACCTAAGAGCAAATTCAACAATGAAAGATATAACATGTTATGACAAATACAATTAAATGCATGGAAGAAGTCTAGAAGTGTACACCGGTCAAATACCAAATATAAGTCCGTGTACACACTCGTCACCTCGTGTACACGTCTTCCACATAATTCAAATAGTACCATCACCCAAAACCTAAGGGGTAGTTTCCCCTCCCACACAGTCAGGCAAGATACTTACCTCAATCAGGACAAACAAATACTCAAAATAGCTTTTTGTTCAAATATTCACCTCCACTCGGCCTAAATCTTGCCAAAACGATTTAATAATACCAATTAATTCAAGAGAAACCAATTCTAATTAATAAAGGTATGATCTTTATACAATTTCCTAAAAGTCAACAAAAGTCAAACCCGGGTCCGCCCTGTCAAACCTTGGTCCATGGGTAGGCCTTGACCACTCTTAACCCCACGAGTCCATTATATATTTTATTTTAAAATTCAAGTCCAAAGCTATTCTCAAAACTCTAATCTTCATTTTTCAAAACTTTGACAAAAATCACCAAATTTCAACTTTGATTCTCAAAAATTTGATGTTAAATCTAATATATAATCATGAAATATAGTTGGAAATATTTATTAGAACACTTTCCCGATATCCCTAAATGAATATCCCTTTACAAAATCACCTCCCACTTGTTCTTGGGTTCATAATATGATAAAATGAAGCTAAGTCTCGAAATACTTAACTATAAACAAGCTGCAGACGTCGCATTTGTGACATGGGGTTCGCAATCACGAACCTTCGTGAAAGTGAAGAAGCCTTTCGCATAAGCGAAGCTTGAAAAGTTATGAACCCTTTGCAAAAGAAGCAAAAATGTCGCAAATGCAAACGCTGGTCTTCTTGCAAAAGCGACCAGTTGGTCGCAAAAGTGACTCTTTCCCAGCCCAGGCCTTCATCGCAAATGCAATCCAGAGTTCGCAAATGCGAACTCTGCAGGACTCTGTCAACTTCGTAAAAGCGATGATTTCTCGCAAAAGAGAGGTCCCTCCCCAGCAGTCCAACATCGCAAATACGAGAATAGAGCACCAGCACAGCTGAATCTTCTACAACCCATAAGGAAAGCGTCCAAAACTCATCCCAGCCCTTCGGGCTCTAAACCAAAAATCCACACAAATCTATAAATATAATATAAACTCGCTCGTGCGATCAGAACACATAAATAAAATCTATAACAACGAATCATGCACCAAAACACATTAAAATCACAATGAACTTCAAGAACTTCTAGAATTGCAACCTAGGAACAAAACCCGTCAAACCAACTCCAAACGACACCAATTTTTGCAAACAAGTTCCAAATGACAAAACGGACCTATTGCAAGTCTCGAAACCAAAATCCGAAGTAGATAGCCTTGAAGTCAAACCATGGTCAAACCTTTAAATTGCCAACTTTCGTCAAATGGTGCCGATACCTTCTACAAACATCCAAATGCAACTCCGGTTATACGCCCAAGTCCAAAATCTGCATTTAGACCTGTTGGAACTATCAAAACTCTGATCCGAGGTCAAATGCACAAAAGTCAAACTTGGTTAACTCTTTAAACTTCAAGCTTCTCAAGTGAGGGTCATCTTTCAAAATAAATTCCAAACCACTAAAAACCAAAGCCGAAGATGCACACAAGTCATAATACACCATGTGAAGCTATTCGTGACGTCAAACAACCAAACTGAATGCAAATACTCAAAACGACTGATAATGTCATTACATTCTTCCCCACATAAACATATGTTCATCCTCGAACTGCTAGGAGTCGTTCCAAATCTATCGAATCACTGCATGAGCTCACCATACATACACCGAGGGTGATCCCACTTCACCCCAATCAATGTAAGCCTGACAACACAACTTAACTGAAGATTTCACCTCATCCTTAGTCTATAAACCATAGAACCCAATCCTCAACATCTGAAACTCATCATAAGCCCTGAATCTAGCATCAATACACTGTGTAGTACTGAATAACAATGATCAAGTTACAACCTCAACCCAAGCTATAAGCACCTGATATTCCACATAACTCAGATGTCTGTAGTAGTAGCTTCTAACCACCATAGCTGCCCAATAACAATCTCGGTACCGGTAATACACTTCGTGCCAAATAATACCTTGTTCTGGACCTCCGCGATGCTGCTACTGATAAAAGAAACATGCAGAAACTCATAACCACCTACGAAATCAATAAGTCAAGAAGCTCTCTTCTCCGACAAGGCTCATTGCCCAATTCCAAGTGGAAATATCATTCTTTTAAATACTACTCATCCCAATACAATATTGCCACTCTCAGGTCTAGAAACCTCAACTTAGCCCAAACAAGCAGCCCACTGACAAGTCATACCAAAACCACATGGATTCTCACACAACAAGGTCTATACACCAAACAATCAATAACTCAGAAAGAAAGTATATAACAACAGAAAGAAAGGAATGTACAAAGACTATATGAAAAGTACGACAAATATAACAACAAATGTGAGATTTCATTAACTCATCCCAAAGAGGGAAAATAGAACATGAAATAAACATAAGGAAAGGTATCCCACCTAACTCTGTTGCCGCGTGCAATCCGATCCCAAATATATCAATCCACATAGGGATACCCTTCTGGCCAAAATGCTCGGGCTCACTAATCACATATATGCCAACATCAAGCACGTTAGAGTGCACAAATATAACTGTGGAAAATGAATAGGAATAATACAATACGGAGAAAAGCAAGCACAACTAGGGTGCAATGAGCAAATCAACATCACGAGGGCCATCCTGCCCATATCGCCATAAGGCCTGAACGGGATTACAACATGTGTGCGAAAAATTATATAACCTCACAAACCCATCATAGCATAACAAAGAAGCACATAGCATAGACCGGGGCACGAATAACATCCATTTTGCCCGATAATATACTCAAGGTAGTAACTGTGCAAGAGTAACCAAACCTGATCTGATATAGAAGACACATTCTAATTAGGCTTTCAAATAGCCCCCTAACCAATTCCGATCATTTCCAAACAAATAAAT